>JAQIWE010003138.1:0-12150 GCA_034698565.1 Campodea plusiochaeta | reverse complement strand
GTCACCATCCAGAATATTTTACCTCAATTTGGTTTGAAATTATTTTGTTGTTTGTAACCATGTTAAATTTTCTCCTTAGCAAATAAACTTGCAGTAGTATTAGAAAATCTCTCTATACACTCCTGTCACGACCGTTGAAAGTGAAGTGGACAGTTTGAACATTGCATTCAGTAACATACGAACACGAAAACCATTAGTTGATTGAAAATTCGGATTACATGTCTTTCAGTTTAGTAAGTATAATATCATACTCAAGGTAGTCCCTCCAAGCTATTAGTACTTAGCGAATGAACGAAGAGATTGCGGAGAACTTACGGCAACAGTAATGTGGGCAATATACAAAACGTTGAGGGTGTACATGACATATACATGTAGTGATGTAGAAAATATGAATTCAAACGTTATTTCCCCATCAGCAAAATACCAAATATAAGCCATACACACCTCTGCTGCATCCGGAACATATATTTTAATTAAATCGGAAACAAAAATCGATGTGAATAACCAAAATTCGGGACTATGTAATTTGCCCAGTCAATCGTGGTTAAAAATATTTTCGGTTTTATTAAACGTCTAACTCGAGAAAAAGGAGAAAACCGAACTGATTAATAGAATAAGTTGGTATTATAATTTCCTACAAAATATATTTCCCTGATAGACAGTATTAAAATGAAAGAAGTTAAAAAATACATTTGTTTGTGTTGGTAACCATTGAAACAAGTAGTTCTAACTATAAGTCTTTGATTTTGATCAAACATTTTCAAGTATATTAGGTTGTAATCAAGTACTTGAAAGTTATTACGAGTAAATAATAGAGTTTTTCCATTGTTTTCGTGGTGTATTATTTTGTTTCCAAGTACTTACAGTGAATGTAGTGTTGAGGAAGCTTCTGTGAAATATCCTGGAACGACTTCCACGAGGTGGTTGTGACTTAGAACGAGACTTCGAAGTTTCGTTAAACCAGTTAACGCACTTCCATTAACGCTTGTAAGAGCATTATGAGAACTGAAAAAAGAAAAATAGCAGCTTATAAAATACATTTTATCACAGAAAACAACGAACAAGTAATAATTTGTATTTCAAAAATCAATGCAAAAAAGAAGTTGTCACAGTTATGTCTATATTTTCGATATTTAGTGTTAAGATGATAGTTTCAGATGTCTATTCCTCAGATCTTTATGTTAGAAATAACACAGAACTTGGTCAAGAAGAAGCAAATATCTTTTATATAAAGTTAAGTAGGCCCTACTATCTAAAAAAATCATTTAGAAATATTATATACTGGTGCTCGTGATAATATGAAATTGTAAAATGATGTCTAGAACAAATGATGTCTTTCTAAAATGATATCTTTCTAGACGTGACCTATAGATCGCAGTTCGATATTGTGATTATAAAATGACAAAATTAATTATTATTTTTTTATAATGAAAATCAGTTCAAAATCACATTAATTGTTATTGATTGGAGTAATATACTTACAGAGAAAGTGTGATGAGCGTTTGGATGGGTCCTAACACAGGCAAGGAAGTTAATTTGTTATTGTCCAATTTTCTGAAAGGAAAAAAAAAAGAACTGTTAGAAAAGCTAGTAGATAAACATTGTAGCATTTTATTGCTTATAATGTAGTTGTAGTACATAAAGTTCTATCCAAACTTGCACAACCTGTGATTTTATGTAAAATAATATTCGATGACTTAAAATAATTTCATTTGAGACGATGCAGAAATGACAGAACGCAGTACTATGGAATACTATACAATAATTACTTCTTTACCACCAGCTGACTGCTCATTTGATTGAATATGCTTTAAAAATTATGAGTTACGAATACTTAAATTTGCAGTACTTTCAAAGTATTCCCTAAATATCTCAATTTTGGGGGAAAATATTTGAATAAAGAACAAAACAAGAAATAAAACGCCCTGAATGAATTTCTTGTAATTTCTCTTGAAATTCTCCCAAACCTTTCTTTTGTACATGGAATCATATAATAACTCTGCATTATAAATTCTTTTCTTATTTGCGTGTAAACGTACGTCCATCACATGTTTCCAAAGCCCTGCCAATCCTCCTCTTCTTCTTACCCTATCATTATATCGTTACACTCGCATACAAACTACAAGGCAATTCACAATATACACGCCCAGGGAGTACGAGATGCACTTCTTAAATATAATAGGGATTATGTAAGTTTTAAAATATGTGATTTAATACAGGTCGAGTGTGGTGGGAGTTACAGAGAAGTTTGGAAGGATTCCTAGAAGAAATCGGAGTTTTATTATAGTATTTACTGGAAATTAGCTTATATTAAATTAAACGTAAATCTACTGCAAAATGTTTGTGATATTTATTTATATATGTAGATCGTAAAATTACAAGGAACTAAGTAAACTTCCCATCTCCCCAAAGAAGCGTTATTTTTATAGTCTCCAGTTTCTGACAATTCAAATTCCAAATATGTAATCGTCAATTTCGGTATATAAAGATTTAAAACAACTTCACAGTAATAAAATAATAAAAGGATAAAAATTATGATAGATTGGATAATATGCAGAGGTGTAATCTCGAAACTAGTTAAAATTAAAATGTCTCTTCTATGCTAAAATGCTGTTTATTCCAACTAGTTTCGATGTATGAACAGCATTTTAGCAGAGAAGAGGCATTTATTAATTTTAATCAGTTTCAGGATAAAATTATATTCATATGGAAAGTATAGGTCAATTCATCAATTCAATATTCCTTTTAGGGCTGAACTCTACAGATGGAGATTTTTTGGTGCATGCAATGGAATAAAATGTGTTCCACCAGAACGGTTTTACACCTAAAAAAAGCTCGTACTTTCTGTAATTTGCACCCAAGATCTTTATTTCCAAGATGACTTTTCCAATTCCAAGGTCAATCCCCTTTTGCCATCTTTTACAACATTTCTTGTGATAAACGTGGAAAAGGGTATATTGCTCTACGTACGTTTTTATTGGCACAATTAGCAATTAATCATGTGGGTTTGCTCGGAAAGCACGTAAAAGTAGCTTAAGGGTGGAATTGCAGTATTTACAAACGATTGGGGTGTGTTTTAGAATAATTGCTGGTTGTTTAAACGAATTTGGAAGAAGGGATCTAGGTGCAATAAAACCGGATCTTGCAGGGTTGCTAGTCGAAAATGTATAGGGATGGATTATTTTTCCTTGGTGTTTTATCTCAATAATTAATCAGAAAATATCCGTAAATTTTCAACTTTACTGCAAAGTCATTATCAAACGATATACAAAATTTCAAAACAGTTGCAGTAAAGTTGAAAATTTACGGATATTTTCTGTTTATTATTGAGATAAAACCCCAAAAACACCAAGGAAAAATATGAATTCTCAATTAGGAGGCTTCCACATTTATTTAGGGATAGATTATATTTAACTGGATTTGAATATTAAATCGGAACTTTAGTATATTAACGTAATATTATACTAATACTGGCTATATGTGTGGTGGAAATATAATTATGGTTATATGTAAAATAATTTAAAATTTCTTAGCTTGATCATTAAACTACCTAGGCAGTTGTTATATAATTTGCTACATAAATATTTTAAATTTTATGTTGTATTCATTAGATCATTTCTAATGTACCGAGCTGAAATTTGAATTATTTACTTCAAGGAAGTGCTTCAGGTTATAAGATATTTACATTGATAAATTGCAGAATGTTAAAGGCAGGGTGTGTTTTTAGTGATAATAAAAATAATCACCATTGATTTGATCATTTCTGATTTCATATGGAGAAAAATTAAATTTTGAAAATCTTGCTTCGGATGGTTCTGACTTGTGAGTGAACGAAATCCAGAAGTACCTGGACAAGCAGGTTTGCTGTATGGCAACTTCATTCGCTTCACCACAAAGTAAAGTTTTTATGGGTCTGTTGAATTGAGGGGAAAGGGAACGAATTTATACATTAACATTTTAAGATCATTTTATTAGAGACCCAATCCTCACAAATTGGATATAAATAATAAATAAATAATGAAACTGTAGTGAAAGGGTATGCAATTATTCTGAATATGTTATGATAAAATATTTTAGCTCGAGAGTTTTTCAGCTTATTTTATTTCAATTTTCTAAGATATTCATTTCACATGATACAAGAGACAACGAAGCACGCAAATACGCAGTTACCAATGCAACATAACAGTTTTTTCTCCGTATTGATATCTTGTAACCTAGATTGTATTAATTATCTAGTAACCAAATGAAATTCAAATCTTTAATTAATATTGACGTAAACACAATTTCTCCTGTTTCCTCCTTGTCAATCAAAGATGGCTGCCTGCTCGCAAAATGTCAAACAAACAAGCAAAATAATTTCCCATTCACCTGTCTTATCGTCTGCTAGAGGGGATGGAATTCATTGCAAAGAGCAATTACACATCATTTTCATCTCAAGGAACATTATACATGCTGCCAAGTTGATACACAACTCTCTCAACCGGTGTTGCCAAGTATTAATGGCGTTGAAAATATGGAAATTACGCGGGAAGTGTATATACGTTCAGCTAGCTCATTATAAGGTATTGTTTTGGCTTTCATCACGGGTACGAGGAGTGATGTTCAGTTCTTTGATTAAGTTTATAGTCATAAAATGATGAAAGTCACTAATTAGTGTTTTTGTTGTTGACGATATCGTCCAATATGTTTCCAAAGTAATAAAATCCTAAATAATAATTTCGGGAAATTTTATAATCATTTTTAGAATTCTGACTTTAACATACAGCGGAAACGAAATAATATTTAGAGTGAACATTTCATTATAGAGTGAAACTCGGAGTGAAACCTTCTAAATACAGGCAATAGTTTATTTTCCAAAAGTTATCTTGCCTGAACGAGTACCTGCTTGAGAGCTAATGTAAAGGAACACGTCTTTTTCAGTCTAGGATTCTCTTTCACAAAATGCAAAAGTGATATAGTATAAAATAGCACCTGGAGACCTGGTGTAAAGGCATTATACAGTGTATTTCTTTGTCAGTTTAAGACTCTTACAATACAAATTTACAAAAGTGACATATAAAACATTAGAGCTTTTTTCTCCAGCTTTATATAATTTATTTCACCAGAGAATCATTGTATCTTCGTGTATAATGCTGATTTATTTTGAGTGGTAATAGCACCATTTACAAGATGTCCGCCCTGCTCTAATAGCAGTGGTGGTGTTTCTACTGGCGAGGACGTCCGCAATTTGTATTCACTGATAGTACCTACTTCCCTTTATATAACCAGATGTGTATAGGAACAGTAATAAATGCAGGGGAGCTCAAAAGAAATACGAAGAAGATAATCAAAATAATTATAAAAATAATATGCTGTTAAAATAATTATATTTTCTATAAATATCAACGATTTGAAAAAATTAAAGATATAGGAAAAAGGAATTAGGAGGTAAACTTTTTTTTCAGAAGAAATTCCAAGAAAGCGTGATTAGTAGAATTTTCATTTTTATTTACGTACATTAGTTTTGCTAATGTAACTTCTATAGTATCAGCTAGAAAAATGTTTTTTGATCATTCCACTGAAATTTACTGTTTGAGTATTTGTATATATCATATAAACCTACAACGAAAGTTCTTTAGCTTTTCAGCAGCAACAACAATTTATCCCAAAAGGTTCCTCATCTCGAGAAAGGGCCAGTTTTTAAGCATTATTCCTATTCCACCTATTATGATATTGGATGTTACTATATATTTATAAAAGTTTTAAATGTTACAATATCATAAACGGATATTTTACAGAAGAATAAATATATATTCGAAGTTTTGTATCTCTTTATTTTGTCCCACCTTGTACTTTCTGACGTGCGATGAATTATGTCTTGAATCAAATAATAAGATTTTTATTCTAGTTCGGATATCGAAGGCGTGATGAGAAATTAAAAGTGGGATATTACAATGAAGGGCAACTAGAGGTTCTGTACATGGAATAATTTGGATCGAGATCACTATCAGGTGGGAAAAATTAGAGGCCAGGCGTTTCATATTAAAACAGAATTCTGAGAAGGCTCTGGACTGATACAGAACTTACAAGAGTATTGTCTTTCGTGAGTTATTCTCTGTGACTCAAAATGTCTTGCTCTACGCAGAAAGCAATTGAAATCATAATAGTTGTGAGATTCTCATAGTATTTTATTATAGAAATTGAAATACATTACTGGAAATTCGGAATGAATAGTAAACATATCGAATTCCTATATTTCATCCCAAACAGGTAACAATAGTCAGTTTCGCCAGAGTCGGTGGAAGCGAGTAGGTTTCGCTACTTTCCAAACAAACCTTTCATCCCGGTCATTTTTGGATGAGTATTAAACTGTGATCAATACTATGGTATTCATCCATTTATATTTAAAACATGCCATACTAAAAATATACAAATTCATGGAAAATACATCGTCTGCTTAGAAAGATCAATAATTGTTCGAAAATGTGAAATATAATATGCAGCAATTGATTATGAGTTCGATGACTACGCAATAGAGAATTGCTAAAGTTAAATTTGTACTTGCTAAATATAAGCTACCTCGGTCGAATTTGAATTGATTTACAAGGACTAAAGTCAATGACTACTCAGCCTATATGCTGTCATTGTTGTCAGCCACCTGCAATGAATCTTCCCGCCTGTTATCCACCAACGCTGGCAACGCTGTGTGTAGGTAGTTAAATGTGTGAAATGGACCCACCCTAGATGAAGGATTACCTGTAATAATTCACACCGAAAATAAATCACAAAAAGAAATATATTCTAATCCCTGGACAAGAGATGATTGGACGATTATACACTAAGCGAAATAATTATAAAAAATGGATTTTAATCATTTCGTAGAGGACAGGAGTCGTAGGAAGAGTTATTTGAACGAAAGCGAAAATTATGACTGATCTGATTTTATAATGGCTGATAAAAACAAACTCAATTATTATTAAAAGATTATATTTTTACGCTATCTTGATTCTTGTTGCTAGGAGAATATATAAAATTCTACTTCAAATTTTTCTATAAAATAAAGATGATCAACTTGAGTTTAATATTGGCTGTTGCAAAATGTCAGAATTACTTTTGTTTTTGCTTTCAGTAATTCTGAAAATTTAATTAATTTAGGTCTTTGCAAATTGATCCTTTGCATTACTTTACAATTTCTTTTATTTGATTCCTGTTTACTTTCTTACAATGCACATCTCCAGATCAATCTTTTAGAAATAGAACAGAACAAAGTAAAATCCCTCTATCTTCACTGTAATATGAACAGCTTGATCTTACAACATCTGTACTCTAACAGTTGAGAATACTTTTGAATTCAAATCACACTTTGTACGTCCAAGCAGCGTTTCATTCATCATTGCAATTCATTTTCCACCCGGATAGTAAAACTGTTCGTCTGGGGAAGTCATCAGTGCCCCCTTGGGTGGGAGTGCCCTGACCCTTCTGCTCAACATATGTGTTCCTGTTTAGTAACTTCACCTCAGCATCTCAGTGCAAAGGTTGATTGTAGTGTAGGGATGCTGCACTTCAGAGGGCAGGGGAAAGAAATCAGAGCAGCATACGAGGAAGAAATTAAAGAAAATTTATCATTTATATTTTCGAAGGTGGAAAGCATTATTTTGTATTGTTTAGTTTGTTATAAATGGAAGTAATACTGAGATGTGATTTGTTGACGTAAAGTGGTTCGATTTTAGCTTGAGAACTTGAGATATGCTTTTTGTGTTGATTTATGATTTTGGAGATGGAGTTATTAAGCTTTTATAAGTTTTGTAGTTTTAATTTCAAATTACTTGAGTGCCAGTAAGATTAGAAAAATCAATATCATAAAATACAGTTTCTGATAGTGAAAGTCTATGTTAATTTTTTCACAGGACCACAGGTTGCAGTAATGGAACTGCTGATAATAAATTTAAGTTACATAAAGCAAAGGCACATATACAGTGAACCCAATTAGCCTTTAATCACACTTCCGTGGTACATAAGGCTTTTCGTAACAGCAAGCTTAAAATAATAATATCAGTCCAAAACGTGCTGATGTTCTTATTTTTAATATCCTTTAAAACAATTTAATCTGTTCTGCAGTTATATTTAATGATAATTTAGGCGCCAGTTTATAACACCCGTGTTCAAAATCAAATATCTCACTACAGACTCACGTCGCCACAGAAAGCAATTGAAATTGTTGTAAGGAGAATTGTATTTCATCAGGAGATTAATTCATCCGGTGTGGGTATTACTCCTGATAGACTGTAATGCATTTTTTACAAAGAAGATAAAATACGACTTTTAGTTGTTGTTGTTTCATGGTCTTATTGTTTTTTTATAAGGAATTATTGGAAGATTTTGTTAGTTTTAAACTCTTTAGAAGATTTCTCTAGTATATAATGTATGAAATATATACTGAATTCCAATTGCTATCAATATTTCTATTTGAAGTCAATGAATCGAATTATTATAAAACTAGCAATGGAAGTATTTTTAGTAAAATAATACTGTTATGTTTTGATTAGCGAAGTGAAGTGTGCCTTGTTAATTCTTTAATAAAAACCTATTTATTATATAACAACATTATTTTCATTATAGAATAAATGATAAAAAGTGATAACGGCGAAATAAACAAGAAAACGTTACGTAAGTTTGATAATCGAAAAACCAAGTAACCTGATTTGTATGAAAACAACGCAGAAAAAGTTTCCGTATAATAATTAACAAACAGGGCAATAAAACCGAAAGTCATGCAAGCTAGGTTGGCATAATATTAATAAGACATCGTTAGGTACTAAAAGGTTGTAATATATAAATTTAACACTACCCTGAGGCAACTGTTCGACCGCCATATGGCGACGAAATAACGAAGTGAAATTTTATCAAACAACAAGTACATACCGTATAGGGAAACAACGGATTAACACCAAAATAACCTTTCACTTAACAATTCTATTTTATATTAGGAAAACAATAATGATACGGAACCGAGGAGTCAGATATATTCTGTTTGCAAATAACGAAATAAGAAGTATTTCAAAAGAGACTCTGTCTCCCTCTGTCTGTCTCTCAACTAAGTCGATAGTAAGAGAATGGATTTCGACAGAACTGAAGTTTGATCCAAATATTTGTGTTTATTCGAGAGATGTTCAGAGTTTTCTCATTTTTCTATTCAGTCAATTGCAGAAATAGTAATGTAAAGATACGGAATGGAATATGGACAACAAATACTGTTAAAATAAAACTTTTGACTTCTTTAGAATGAAAAATAACTTCGCAAAATCAAAATAATAATGATTATAATTCCCAAAACGAACGAACCGCGTGGAAGGTGGAACATGATATTAAATGACTAAGTTTTAGCTATCACAAATAATTAATTTTTATATCATTTTTATGTAAGTAACATATATACCATTCATTTTTCAGTATTCAAATCTTAATATTATTGCAAAAAGTGCACATTAAGATATAAGAATATATAAATTACTAAAAATTCACGCAGCTGATGATTGACAAGGCGAAGATCTGACCCCTCTGTTTCTAAAGTGTACTAACTCTATCTGAGACACTCTCAAGTTTTCACTCCGTATTTGGCAACTCTTAAATATGTCACATCAGCCGCTGCAAAAGATTAAGCAAACGCCGTATATCATTTACGTAAGAAGTTTTCTACACGCTGCGATCTTTTTGTCCTTGCACTTATGGCTTGTTGTCGGAGAGAGACGGCTTGACTCCAAATCGCTGACGCATCGAACATGATAAAAATAATCCTCAGCCTGCTTTTTGCCACGCATTTATCTTGTAAGAGGCCAAAGAACAAAATCGTTTGTACCCGTTCCAGACGATCGTTCTCACCGTCAGTATATATAAATGAGGTGATGTTGGGTCTCTATACCATGTCAAAGGTAGCTTTATGTTGGGAATAACGTCGTTAGGGTTCTTTTGAGAAAGTATCAAGAAAAGTTTCGTGATTGTGCTGTAAAGTTATTTATGAAGTTATTAAATATGGAAAATATCTATGTATATAAGGTGTTGAAACTTTTTAGTTTTACTATTTTTTTTCTCCGATATCATATTACAGTATTTATCTGTAAGGAATCATATAGTCCTTAATATAACTAAGCGGAATATATTACATGTTTATATCTGATTAGCAGCGGTCAAAATATATTTTAACAAATCGATCGTCACATTGGATTAAAGTAAGAAAAATGACGATCACTATTTCTATTTTTCCTAACATGTTATACCGATTGGTATTTAATGGACGTACAGGTAACGGCAAGGTGAATCTATTATGGATTCACTTATCTAACAAAATTTCAAAGCTAATCTAATCAAAGCAATTCCTTCTTTGGTAAAATTTTCGTCTTTAAAATATACACGAAGATTATCGCGAAATATTACAAGATTTTTTTCCTTTCCACCTCAGATTTATTTTTCTCTTTTCCTCCTGGAAACGAAAATGTTTGTAGAAATCCATCATCACGATGTCTACTCCAGCACTTTCCGCCACCTTCTCGAGCGTACGTGCCACCAGCAGCCACACGTGCAAAAAAGCTGATGGTATCGCTAAATCAGTGTGTCCAACAGTGAATTAAGAGATTCGTGACTCCAAGATATCTTGTCCTTACTCATTCCAACATCATTCATTATTTTCACTCATTCACAGCTGCGAGAGGAGATTGTAGCAGGAAAACAATATGGTGATGATTGGAATATGACGAAGGAGTAGGTAATAGAATTTTTAATAATGTTTGACTTGGTATTGATATTCCATTCTGAAATGTCTACTATCGGTTTTATAGAAGTTTAGTAAAGTATATTTATGTCAGTATTGATCAGGTGAAGCTCGACACTTAACATAGTAATATTATGTAAAATTATTTCAAAATAGTTCATAATTGATATGAAATCCAATAATTATAGTAAACAAGAGCATTACATTTGCTCGGGAAGAAACATTCGAGCTATTTTTCTCTACACGCTAATGTCAAAAGTACAGACAAAAGCTTTTTTCCCCATAGAGATTTTTTGTACCTAAATACTGAAAAAAGTTATTAAACTTGTTTTGCATAAATATTTCTTTTCAAAGATGAATAGCTGTAAACATTCTCATAAAATAACATACTTATATACTTCCGTCCGGAACCATTCGTTTCCAATCGAAACTCATGAATACCGTTTCTTCTTACAGAAACAACAACAAACAAAAATCGATTTTTCTCGGAATCACCTTATATTAAAAGACATTCCGCGAAACGATTGCCATTATTATTGGTATTGAATTAAATTTTATATGTAGAGGGAGGTACTGGGCAGGGCTAAAAGGGGGAAGGCAAAGAATCAATACATTCCAGCATGCTTATTTATAAACTATTATTACGATCACAATGACGGAAGAAAATAGATTTCGGAAGCCAATTGTCTTCTGTACAGTAATAAGTCATTCATATCGTAGTTTCCATAAAACACATAATTTTACATTAATAATAGCCCCTTTATATACTTTAAGTAAATTTATAAAAATAAAAATTTCCTCCTTTTACCAGAGAAAAAAAAGCAATAAATAAATTTATTCAAAACCACTTTTTGAAAATATCCTAATATTTCGTTTTTCTTTTATCACTTTGCAACTTAATTTCTGTTCCTTCATATTATTACTTCCTCTTACTATAATTTTAGTATAATAGCGTAATAGCCTTACTCTAATAGGGATATCAACATGTATTTGAAGTATTTAGAAAGATTCATCATCATCCATCGAACTCTCCAAAATCAATTTTCCATTTATGTATAGCTGGAAGCTTATTTTACAAAACCTTTTGACTATCAGAACGGAAACTGAATTTATTATACTCTCGTCACTTCATTGCTTATTGGAACATCACAAATACAATGATTGCAAATTACAAACACAACTGTATATCTAGTGATTATTTGTTGTAATCCAACCCATACAGTGTTCACCACATAACCCGATTACTCCATGTAATCCCTTCTATTATTTCGATCAATTCATTCCACTCAATTAAACTCTCATTTCAGACAAATATATCACTAACTAGGGTTGACAAACGTGCAAATTACAAGATTTTGAGAAACAAATCTTTGTTAGTTTTAGATCGTAATTTATTTTCATTAGTG
>JAQIWE010003137.1:0-12150 GCA_034698565.1 Campodea plusiochaeta | reverse complement strand
ACTCCAAATCCATTGGCCATGCTCGAAGTCTATATTTTTCCACTCAACACTGAACTAGAGTAGGGCCGGACGCATTGTTGAGAACCACACAAATCGGCAAGGCACCACTACCTGTATATGGATGAAAAATATAACAAAGAATCGAGAACTAAAAAAGTTTGCCTATATTAACATTAATAAACCTATTTTTAAGTACCAGCTATATGAAAGCAATATAAATTTTATCCAAGAGGTGTCTTGATAAAATCACCGATTTAAAGCAATTTTTGCAAATTAAGACATGTTTCAGTAAAAAATATCTATATAGATTGAAAACTGACGAACTACTTTGCATTGGGAAAATAAATTAAGAACAAGAAAAATTTCGAAAAGAAAAAAAAAGGCCGAAATTTTCCTTGTTCTTAATTTATTTTTCCAATGCTAAGTAGTTTGTCAGTTAATCATTTCATTTATAAAATAAATATTCCTAAGGTGCAAGCTTCTGATAATTAAATTTTAAAAATAATGTATTTTGAATTTTTTTTGCACATTTTTAAAATGGAATTTAGTTCTTTTAAGCAAATTTTGACATTTATTGATCTTTCTCTTCTTAATTTATTTCAAAATGTCAAATTTTGAGAGGGGAGAGGGCATGCTTCCAAAATAACGCCCCTGCTGGCGACGGTACTGACATTTTCCTCTAAAAAAGGAGGTACCCCATTAGTCAAATCATATTAATTCTGGTTACTTCACTCTTCCTTATTATGGACCTGCTTCGGTCGCCGACACTGATTATTTGACATCCCCCCAATGACGCCCCTACTGGTGACGGTACTGAAAGCTTTCCTCTAAAAATGTAGGTACTCCATTAATCAAATCATAATGTGGTTACAGCTCGCTTCCCTTATTACGGACCTGTATCGACCGCCTATATTGATTAATTGACATATCCCCCCCGCCCAAATGACGTCCCTACTGGTGACGGTACTGAAAGTTTTTTTCTAAAAATGTAGGTACCCCATGAATCAAGTCATACTGTGGTTATTTATTCTATCTTCCCTTATTACGGATCTGTTTTGCCAGTTGATACTGATTATTTGCCCTTCCCCCCGGCGCGTCTCCCCCCAGCACCCCCTCTTTTGCAACAAATTATATGACAGTATAATACTATAAAATAAATTACTGCTGATTTCCGGTCTTTAATGCGGGAAATTAACTTTTTATTCCAATCATGCAGATTAAAATATATTTCCAACAAGTTTTCAAAATCCCCTTCCAGTTTCTGGTAACATAAAATTTGACGATAATAACAAAAAAATGTACTCATCTAATTCGTCCGTCAGTCCTGGAGATGTTCCTGTTGTTTACGTTGACACTAAAATCACAAACAAACACAAAATAGTCATATTTTTCACGAAAATCACACACCGCGACATTCATTCAATCTCCACTCATTTGAATTATCAACCGTTTTTAATGATCTCCTGTGATTGGTTGTTGAACAGTTGAATCAGTTGCGTGCGCAAAGTTTACAACGTCGTTAAAATACTGTTAATTTAGCGTTCACAACTAACCTGATTTGTTTTTGTGAAATTGATATTAATTTCAAATGAAATTAGTTTATTAATGCAAAAAAGTGATTCACAGCCTCAAAATACAAATATAAATCAAATATTAACAAATATTTATAACTGATATTAAACGGCAAAATTACGTTTATCATAACTCATTTAGTTATTTTAACGTTACGCGTTGTCTGGAATTAATTTCAAATGGAATTAGTTTATTAATGACAAAATAAAGTTATAACATGAAAAAACAAACTATTGCATAATCTACTTTATAAGACTGTGTCGTTTATTTTCCGTTCAAATAACGTTCACCATAAATCATCTTGGTTAATTGAACGTTATGTGTTACTTGGGCAACTCCGGTATTAGAATCGGAATTGGAATCTTTATTTTTCGAATACCCACCCCTGATTAGTCTTCATGGTATAAATAACTCATGTTACTTTTTACCTCATAAAAATCATCGGTTATGCAGATATTCACCTTAGAAAATGCAAGAAAATAAGCTGTAAGGTAGCGGAGCAAGCGTTCCTCAAAACAAGACTACTGCTGATATATGAATAATATGATTAATTTGCATTAATTTTAAGTCAGTTTTGCTCATACTTAATAGCTATGTGTTTTTCAGCGAATAATTTATTGCATGTTTTCGCAAGGCAGTGAAATTAAGCAGGTCGATTTGTGCTACCTTGTGGAAAATCTATCGACTATATATAAACAGAAATCCGTTTGGTCAAAAAAAATGTCAAACTTTTTAATATAAGGTATAAGAAAATTGCAGAAAACCGGAAATTCATTATCTGAAATTAACCCTTTAATAATTATTTTTTGGAATCTCTGAAAAAGTAATTTAAAGCTGAAAGTCAAAAGGATTACATGAAAATGTAAAACGGATAAATATTTTCTTTGATAACAAAATGTTTGCAAATTATGCAACTAATACTGTAATATAAGTGATTTTGATTTATATAATTATGTCATGAGTTCGCAGGAAAAATTAGATTTTGAGCACTAGATAATCGATCTGGTCAGAATTAACAAATTAATATTCAAACAGTTTTTACTCACATTACAAACAAAATATAATGTATACTAAATTATAAAGAAAAAAATGCGGAAGCATTAAATCAAATGCAAAATTTTCTGATTTGACATCAGTGAAACCTCTGTGATAAACGAACGCGCCTTGATCTGACGATGCGTTTTCGAACGTGCTTTAAAAACGTCACCTGTGAAAGATGGCGACGCGCAGGTCGAAGCGAATTGAGGACAGAAATGAAGATTCGGAAATTAAACCAATGAATAAGTATTCTATACTTTTACCAACTTATAATGAAAGAGAAAACCTTCCAGTAATTGTCTGGTTGATTGTCAAATATATGTCTGAAAGGTAAGGCAACATTTTGAATGTTTTTGTAACTTGTCTTTGGTTGGGATGCTGTCAAACATGACCTTCATCATTGCCTTCAAGGAAAATTCGTCTCACTGAAAGAAATAATCCTCAAGTGGGTAATGGTTTATTACCGACAATACGCTTTTGGTGTCATTTTTAACTGTGTAGGGTAAAGTTATTTTTTTAGATTTGTGGATTTTTGTAATGGTTTATTTGTCTCAGTTTGAACCCTCATTTTTATACAGTTTTTTTTATCAAATTTTGATCTCAAGAACTGAACAAGTTTCCAGCAGTATAAAATAGATAATCTATTATTCAAACACAAAATTTAGGTAAAAATGCACTAGCGATTTTGGGTTTTTGAGACCTTGACCTCCCAGACTGGAGATTGACGCATTGACCTATCCGAGAATGGAGATTAATCTGAGCGAGAATGGAGGTTGACCTATCCCAAAATGGATCTATTAGAAATGAAGATTCACCTACCTGAGAATGGATATTAACCTACCTGACACAGTAAATTAACCTAACCTAACTAAACCTTATGTAACCTAACCAAACCACACCTAGACCCTGACATAACTTGAAATAGTAGTGTAAGGAAATTGAGAAGGATGAAAATGGTGTACTAGAATGAATCAGGGTTCTCTTCTGAACTCATTTCTTCAAAAACATAAATTTGTAATTTTCGGGAGGGAAGTACCTTTTATAGCACTATTGCTCTCAGGAATGGCGGACACTCTTCTAAAGTCATTGATGAATTTGTTTGTTTTATTTCAGTGATTATGATTATGAGATTATTATTATTGATGATGGAAGTCCAGATGGAACACAAGAAATTGCACAGAAACTTGAAAGAATTTACGGATCAGATAAAATTGTAAGTTTATCACTGAGCTACATAAAATATTGAACTGAAGTCGGCAATTAAATTTTAAATACAAATCAAAATTGCACATCGTCATTTAAATTCTTTTAGTAAAACAGGTCTTGAAAACAAATTCTGATGATACCAAAGTTTTCTCTGCAATTGTGCAATGACATGTTAACTTACTATTGAAAATATCAAATAAACCTTTCTTTACAATCATGTAAGATGTAATAGGCCTACAGTAAATTCATGTTTCATTTAACTAGGCCTACTGTATTGTATTTCTCAAGGAAATCTCAAATTTTGGATTAAATTGACTTTCTAGAATCTTCATGGAATTTTTTCTTAAAAACAAATTCCTGTTGATAGGTACCAGCCCTAATTGAGTTTAAAATTTATGTAAAAAGTTGAAATTTTTCAATTTTATTTTATCATTGCAAAAATTCATTTCATTAAGTTATTGTGAGGAATTTTTTCCTGAGAATATAAATTCCTAATTCAGACAATATATTTTAACTTAAAACTTCTGTAAAATGTTAAAATTCTTTTTTTGGTATTATCATTACAAATATTCTGAATTCTTCTAAACCATCCCCACTAATAAAATCCATCCCTCCTTTAGGTTTTACGTCCCCGTGCAGCCAAACTAGGCCTGGGTACTGCTTACATCCACGGTATGAAACATGCAACAGGCAACTACATAATTATAATGGATGCTGATCTATCGCACCATCCTAAATTCATACCAAAATTCATTGAAGTACAGGAGAGGTATGTACATATTTACGATTTAATTCGAAGTAGTGCCTCATCTAGAGCGTTTTAGAAGGGCGCAGCGCCATGCCCTATTTCTAGAGCGCCCTGCCCAGCCTCTTGGGCGCCCTACCCTACTTTTAGGATGCCCATGTGCTATAATAATCACACCCAGGTTTCAAAGGCGTTTATTTGAGAAAATACCAACGGAATATAGTCGATATATGCATCGTTTTAAACGCGAGATCTTTGTAATGGCGTGCAAATCATTTAAATCTGTTGAAAATTGAGGAAGAAATGTTAAAAAAATGTCAAAGAAACATTCATACTATCATTTTAGTGCCCTGGCAATTTGTTAATATTACGTGAAAATGTGCCCACTTTAACCTGAATGCGCCCTGCCCCCGAAAAATTCTAGATGAAACACTAATTCGAAGGAATATTGTCAAATCTTGCAATATTAAATTGAATAGGCCTATACTGTAGTTTATTTTATATTCTACTGAATATTAGAAGACCATACTAGGATTCAACAGTCAGGTGGTTTAATACCCCTGATCCCTACAGTATAATAACCTTTGATATTTAAATTAATATTGCGAGATTTGACAAAATTTTGTTTCAATTAAATAGTAATTTAGTCGGAAAATCTGGATAGCGAAATAGATTTTCTTTAATTTAATTACAGTACTGCTAATACTAATATTTCTATAACATTTGGAATAAAAATTATCGTCCTACTATTTTTCGTTCATGAGAAATTGCGATTTGTAAAAACCAGCATCAGAAGAGTTACCTGTGAAGTGAATTATTGGATCTCAGCATGTAATAGCTTTTCAACAACCAAACAGTTTTTATTAACTAAAGCAATTTATTTCAAGACTTTTAAAAAAAGAATGATCAAATTCCAACTTACTGTTCGCAAGTTATAAGTTTAGAAAGATTTTGGAAAAGAGGTTCACAGGTAACTCAGTGAGTTGTCTGTAAACTTCAGGTGGGTGTATCTCCAAAATGGCTGGACCGATTTTGTTCATTCTTTTTTCAAAAATGATAAAAAAAAATTCAATCAGTGGCAAATACTATTATCAGAACTGAAAAAGTAGAAAATTGTCTGTCTAGTCCCTTTATCCATTGTCGGTATACGGATTTTTAAAGTGATTTAATTGTTGTTAATATATTTGTTCTTTTTTATTGTACCACTTTCTTTTTTATCAGTACAACAAAAAAACTTTTTATCAGTACAACAACAAAAAAAAAATTATCAGTACAACAAAAAAATTATTATTATTATTTCCATTACATTTAAATAAATTTGATAGGCGATTTTAAACAGTAATAACAGGTTACTATTACGCGAATAAAGAAATTTATTTTAAGATGTATATTAGGTTTAAATTACAAAACCGTTGATATTTGTTTGCCTGACTCGATATAGGTTGACCGATGACCCCAATTTATTCACGCGCCGTTAAACTTCAGATAAGTCCGCTGTGATTCGTTGAGGCGGTTGAGCTTCGTTCAAATGGGTCAATGATACCAAGTGCGGTTTTATAGGGGGACCCTGACCCTCCCCTTAGAACTTGACTTTAAATAGAAGCGCCTAAATGGAACATAACGTTTCTTCATTTTATTGTTTCCACAACAAGAACTGCCATTCAAACACTCTCGCTTCGTACATGCTATATCTCCGTTAGTGCTATGTCACTATTAACATTGATCATTGAAGTGATATTAATAAAATGTGTATTTACATAATCTATATTTTATCCACTACGTGAAAACAACTAATAAATTCTGACATTTCTAAGAAAAGATTTAGTTTTTTACTCCAATGTCAATCATCGGAAAAATGTATGCAGCCCATTCTTTCAAAACATTTGTCAAGAAATATATCACTCTAAAAGTTTACCAATTAATTTATTAAATTAAATATGTGTGTTGCTGTAGGCTATGTGTCGTTAACCACTGCTCTTTTTATTTGCCTCAGCAAAGGTGCATGTAAAAGTTAGGAAATAAAACAAAATATATAAAATTTTGGTAACACCCTGGTACATAGACCACATAACCTGTAGGACAAATTCTCGCGCACCTTTTACATTGCTCATCTTGAAGAAGTTGTACTTAGATGTATAGATGGCAGCAGTAGCGATTGTACTGACTACACGCGTCCCTCTCGTGAGTGCAAGTCAAAATGGCTACGAATAGTGTCTGACTCATTTTCACATATTTTGAGGATGAAAATAAATAATAAAATTTTGCGTAGTTAAGAAGACAATAGCAGCAGCAACGATTGCGTGTAGTCACTACAATCGCTACTGCTGCCATCTATAGGCAACTTGGTACAACTTCCTCTCAACTTCCTCAAGATGAGCAGACGTAAAAGGTGCGCGAGAATTTATCTTACAGGTTATGTGGTCTATGTCCTTGATTTAATATGTATGACGGAGAAAATATGACTTTAAGGGAAAGAATGAAAGAATGAATTTTAAGAAAATAAATCAAAATGAAAAAAATAATATTTTCTTCAAAGAATAGCTAAAAAATCCAATTTACTATTTGATTTCCCTTTGTTTCAGTTACCTTCCACATACTGATCTACAGTCAGCTGCTTTGGCATGTAAATTATGGGAGAAAGTAGCAGGAGAACCTCACCTGGTAAGTGCAAAATGAAATTTTCATCAGTTTTTTTAATATAATAGACCTGTAGTCTAGATATTAATGTGGGTCTGTGTTAGAAAACTTGTTTTCTTTTGTGTCCTACGAGTTAACACCTTTGATTTAAATATATTAATTTACTTGGTACTATTCATGATATGTCTTTATCTTCGTTGATTTCATCACTAAAATCCAAATTATTCTAGCCTGCTGATCGCTGCATCGATCTTTTATGTCTTCCGAAATCGACCATTTTGAAACACAAACACGGAGAAATTCTTACGGAAATTGGCCAAAAAAAACTGATTTTCACGGAAAGTGCAGATGTCCTTGAATATTTCCATTCATAAGAAACGTGATAAAACACATCTGCCGGCAATCTGCATGCATCCAAAGACGGGAATTTCAAAACGTCGATAGATCGACGATTGGTATCAACGTACATGTCGCGCGAACACCGATTTGTTGATGGTTGGCCGGCAAAGTGTTAATGATAAAAATGTTTTTAGTTCAAACCAAATCTCTGAATTCTAATAAAAGTTCTTTTTTACAGTTATTAACATACTATGTATTATAACAGAATCAAAAACAGTGAAATTAATTCAGAATTATTTTGTTAATAATGATTTATATTCATTTCATTGTATAATAAACTCCACTATTAAATCGAATTACCGACGTTTCTGAAATCCTACTTTAATATTTCCTGTATACGGTATTAATGATCTATTATCTTTTCAGGTCCCAAAGAAACCATGGTCATCAATTAGCACAAACGTTAATGAAACAAATCCAAACTCCGAGCAACAACACCTTAAGTTCAATAATATTACTGGATCTCAGTTAAGTGGAGTAATATTAACTCAATTAAATGGAGTTGTGAAGATTAGTTTTGTGAAATGTGATAGTGAGGTTATACAGACTGTGTTACAGTATGCTCAGGATTTGCAAGTTGTCTACATACGTGCAATGTAAGTAAAAGTGTTGTTTTTTACATATTGGATTTTGCTTTCGAATTAGAGTGGTACATAATTTTTTCTAATTGCAGAATTTGTTTGAGAGTAGATTTGCTATAAACAAATCATTTTCATAAATGTTTAAACGGAAGTCGTAAACGAATCCTTTTTATGTTTTTTTATCTACTTGTAATAGTGTGATTTTATCACACCCAGGGTCAATTGCCTTAAAACATGTGCAAGCAACTAAATAACAGGAAAATAAAATCAAAACAGCCAATGACATTGACAGTTCAGTAACCCCTCCGGCCCTCTCTCTTCAATCGCACCACCCACACGTTGCAATGAGGGAGTTGTGGGATGAGATAATAATTATTCCCCGAATTTCCTTTAGAATAATATAACTTTGGGTTTACACCTAGTATATTTGATTGATTTCTGTCAATATTAATTAAGTTGAAACATTTTTATTACTTTTTTTTACATGTTGTCGTACAAAACAACAATTTTCTGGTTTCTTCCGTTTATATGTTTAAACGGAAGAAACCAGAAAAATCAGTAAACGTAAATGCTTAAACGATAACAACTCTAACATGAACGTCTACTTACAATAGCTGCTTTGACATGTTCCTGTAGTATAGCTTCATTGATAAACATCTCTAATGAAAGAACTGATGGAACTCCTATAACTTCATTCTGATTCTTAACTAACTTATTAAGAACTGTGCAAGCCTTATTGAAATCACCACAGGATAAACATACAAACATTACATTACCAAGCATCTCACCACTCCATCTAGAGGGGGAGAAATAGGTAGAGTTATTTGGGGATCAAATTTTAACCTTCATTAATAATTATTCTAAATTCTGAGCCTAACTTCGGAGTGCATATGAATACTAAAACGGGCGTGAACAAACTAAAAAAACAATATGTTAAATCACTTACTGAAATTATAATTCAAGGAAAACAACGAGCTAAAGTAAATAGTAAAGTCATTATAGCATGAAAAGCTTTTTTTTAATTGATTTAACATAAAAGATAATGGAACTATTTTCTGAAAGCCCAAAAATTGTCCAAAACCGATTTATTCCACTCAGAAGTTAAGGTCGCTCAGACTTTAGGTTCCAAATAATGAAACAAAGTTATTTGACGTATGATGCTTATTTACATTTTTTAAATCAATATTCAATTTTTTTTTCATGAATATCAAAGAAGAAACAATTGAAGATTTTGCGTACTATGTTCCCTCGTAATACTATTTCAAATTCTTATTTGAATGAAGACAAGAATTTAAGAACATTTTAACAATTATTTTCTCAACTTAGATTTTTATGCACCTCTGTCAAAAAGTTAGTAACCACAAGTGATCAACTATTTACATCCCTGCAGTAGACAGTCATGGACCATTTGGCAATAAGAAATACAGATTGTAGATGAAGATTTTATAGTTCTTTACAGAAAATTTTATACTTTTCATGCAAGTTTTACGAGTTTTTCTTGCTAATTATTAATGCCCGATTAGCCAATTATTTTATCAATAATAGGCTGATTCCAATAATCGGCAATGTAAGAATCGGTATTTCCAATTAATCGATAATTGCCGCGTTTTCAACAATTGGAAAATCCGATTACCGATTAATGGCGACCGATCCGATTATCAGTGCAGCTCTAGTAAAATGGCACGTATACAGTGAAAACATTGCCTAATAGATTGGTATTATCATAAGACATCTTACGTTTGTATAATTTTGAATTTTCCTTAGAGCATTGTCTTCTCTGAAAATAAGTTGAGCTAACTTCCAGATGAAGTGAACAAATACATCTACATCAGCAGATCCTTGTTCTTTATGAATATCTAAAAACTGCTGTAAACATTTTGTGAACACTAACAATACACCATCTACTACAGAAGGAAAAACTGGATCTGAAAAATATATCAAAACAGAAACTTAATATCTCAAATGTTAATATAATATGTACTGATAAAAGCATCTTCAAATGTTAATATAACATGTACTGATAAAAGCATCTTCAAGTCAGTTTAAAATATTGTTCTGAAATATTGAGTCAAGTTTCTTTAGTTAAATTTATCAATACACTCAAATCTAACTCAAAATTTGAGTAACCAAAAATTAAAATGTATCAACATTCTTAAAGACTAGGAAATATGGGTATCATATTTGTCACCCTTGGTCAGGCAGCTTAGTAGTTATTACAAACCAAACTGTGTACATATAACTGCATACTTCATAATGGTTAATATTACAGTATTTCACAACTTAAAGTTACGTTTGCTGTTTATTTGAAATTGTGTATGACATGCTACTGTAAAGGCTAGCATAAAGTTGAAAGGCAGAGAATGAATAACAGTACCTCCATCGTCTACAGCAGTAAAACATGTTGTAAGTAATTCCCACTGATCATTCTGCAACACACTTATTGAACTCCAGTCACATACTATTGTTGCTATATCAACAATTAACTCTGTGATTACATCATTCTTAAGTAAAGAATCAAGACCTGAATATAATTCAGTATTTGTCAAATATTCTTTAAACATACAGTCCAACAGAAGAGTAGAGTTTGGAAACTAAAGGAAGAATACATGGAATTAGAAATTATTCACAAAATGTATTATACATTCAAACCATTTTGTGATTCTATTAAATCTGCAATTAACCCCTTCACTGACAGTCTATTTTTGCAACCTTTGTCACTGTTTCCTACCAGCTATTTTGATAGCAAAAAATCTAATTTTTAGAAAAATAAGAACGTTTTCACATTATCCATCGTCATTTGTTTTAATATTTTATTCTATTATCAGGAACAGAATCATTTCTTTTTCTGTCTTTCCAATATGGCGGCAGCTGCCATCTTGGGTTTAGTGAATAATGCCATAACTTTTTGATATATTTGACCTATAACAATCTTTTCATTTTCCTCGCTAACCAGTTACTGCATCGATATGAAATTTGATGAGGTATATCCTTGGAACCTTATACATGCCCACAATTTTTTCTGTCTCCCTAGATAGCTCTCGTTACGTAGCAGCGGCTATTGAACCGAGCAATGTACCTTCTTAGCAGCAAAGTTTTATTCCACAGTTCTAATAGAAAATTATTAATGACCAATCAGAAATGCTAAGGAGATCTTGGAATCTTATAGGGGAGATGTTAAATTAGTTATTGGAACCAAAGAGTAGCATAATCACTTTGAAAAGGTTCTCACTAACAAGTTCAAGACCTGAAATAATGGCAAAATTCGAAAATAGGTGCTTAAAAATAGTTCAAAAATATTTATTATGTAAACTGTAAATGAACTGAGAATTTCCAATATTTCAGATTATAAAACTAAACTGATTATTCTCCAATGATTATGAATGTTGATAAAATCTCACCAAAGTTGATTTAACAAGAGCAAAAGATCAGAGTTCACCTAATGCATCTTCCCAATATTTCAGAAAGAGAATTACCAGTTATTATTAAACAATGCAAAATATTTTTGTGCAAAATTTTCGATAATTGACTGTGAAATTGAGTGTTAATACTTAAAAAGAGGTCTAAAGAAAAATTTGCCACCAAGTACTTACATCCTCAGGTTCAGTGACCTGCATACCCCAAACGAGCAGGTCTTCATAGCCAAACAAAATCATGGAAGTAAAACAATGTTCAAGGCTACTTTTGACCAAATTTTGATACAAAGTGACAGCTGGTTCGCGAGAAAATGAAGAAGGTCGGATACTTTCTGATCCAACCTCGTATTACTATGTACTTCAAACGTACTAAGATGCAAGTCAAAATGGTGACTGGCAGCCATATTGAGTTTCTTTAAAACACCGTAACTTCCATTCTAATTGACTTATGAAGTCAAAATTTGCTGAACCTGATCTATCAGATACTAGAGAGGGCCAGATACTGCACTAACGAGGGAACCTCGCGAGGTGTTTGTCACGGATTTGGCTCAAAATTTCA
>JAQIWE010003136.1:0-12151 GCA_034698565.1 Campodea plusiochaeta | reverse complement strand
TTGAATGACTTTGTAGTACCGAATTTCGTCTTCACAACATTGATTGTATCTTCACACATTGCTTGAACCATATGCATTAATTGCTTTCCTAATTTAACATCTTTTTAGCACTTCCCAAATATGATTTCTTGGTAAACTGTCATAGGCTATATAGTCAAATCTAAAAACACAAATACACATTTTTTCCATATTCTCATCTCTCCTCCGACATTTGTGTTGCAGTAAATATAAGGTCAATTTGTTGATCTGCCTCTCCGAAAACCATATTGTTCTTCTCTCAAGTTATTTTCTGCTTGTCTTTTTAAACTGTTATACATTACTGTCACTCGACCATTCTGATTTAAACGGGAGCTGATAGAAGAAGAATATCCAGTACTGTCTCAAATATTTTGCCGGGTGGGAATAAGTGTTATACCTCTGTTATTACTCCTTTCGTCCAATCATTTGGTACTTTCTTCTCCTGCCATACTTTCATGTATAAACTACGTAACCATTGAATGCCTGTGGATGCAGCAAACTTAATCATATCAAACGTTACTTCATCTACACCAGCTGCCCTTCCTGACTTCATTTTCTTGTGTGTTATTTCTGTTTCTAACTGGGATATTTCAAATTCTTCATCTTCTTCCTCTTCGTCATTATCTAAAATCTCTTCACGTTCTTGAGTATTTCCTGGAATAATATTATGCTTCACTTTTGACATATTTAATGTAATCCTATCTCAGTAAATGAAAGAGAATTTCTTTCGTCAATTTTCTATGCTTCACATTCAGTAGCTCATAAAAATATGTTCTTCATCTCTTGAAGCTCATAAAAATATGTTCTTCATCTCTTTCAGGATCCATTAGCATTTCTCCATCTGATCCTTTCACAAAGTTGGTATCTTGTCTTTCCCATTTTCTTTCTTTCACTACAGAATAAAGCATTCTCTTACTTCCTATTATATTATTCTTCATGTTTTGAGGGTTTTTACGACAATATAGTAATTTTTATTACGGTAGATCTATTTTAAAAACAGTGATTCTCAGGTCACCTTTTAACAAAGATATCAATAATAACTTATTTCCCTGCAGGTAAACAACTTGTATCCTGCAAACATTTGGTCTAGTCCTCATCCTGCAATTTATAAACTAGACCAATCATATCGATTTTTCATTGTGACAGAACGAATGTTCTTTTTCATAATACATCCAATATTCAGTATTGTAACTGCTTTTACAATTTATATATTGGCACCAGACATCATTGATATACCTTTGTAAGTATAGTACGTATACTCTTTAGAATGTTATTAATTTTAATATTGTCCATATAATGATGCAGGGCTTGTGAGTAGTTCTTGTTTCTTCTGGGTGAAATTCCTGCATGATCGAATATTCTTCGTTGACTGCAGTTTCGGTGACACGAGGGTATGCCATCATCAGGGAACCTGGATTCATATTATTGTAAAGCGTAACTTTCTCTTCATTTTTAAAATCCTACTCAAAATTACTCAGCTTAATTAGCTTTATATTAAATATTTATACCTTATTCAGACTCATTACTTTAGTAGTGTTATTATATAGTTGAATTTCGCTGAAAGAAAGGAATAAGTTCTTGCAGCATGTGACTCAGCATAAAAAATTACTCAATTGGAAACAGAAAATACCTCTCGAATTGAAAGTAATGTGGCTCAATATTTGTTTATTAATATACTTTCTTTACCAAAGTAAATTGGCAAATGTCACAAAACCAACAATGCTAGATTTTTGTAAATCTTTTCATTTGATAAGGACATTATATAAATGTTGAAATATTATGGTGATTTTTAATTATATTGACGGCCTTATTACTCCAACGTTTACATTATTATTACCAGTATATGCAGTCAGGAAGATTCCACTTTGAACAGTGCCAGATCAATTAGAATTAAATATTTTTAAGATATATCTTGGATGGTTGTACATAATGTAAACGAAATATTAATCAGCACTCGCAACAATTTTTTAATCCAGCAGCCTCCATCACAGGCTAAATATTATATTTTATATCAAGAAAAATAGCATAAACCTGAATCACAAAACAATGATTATTTTCCTAGTTATTGAATGAAGTAACTTACTTAATCTTATTTTTAATTAAAATAAAAGACCCTAATGCCTTAGGTAATTTACCTTTTGAATGTTTCAGGGGTCCTGATCAAATGCAAGCAAATCCTGCTCCTGTTCCACAAGTTAATAATCCACTTAATGACGGACTGGTAGGTGCACCAGATAATACCCAAGAGAATCAACCGGTAGACGATCAAGCAAATCAACAGCAAGTTCATGCTCAACCGAATCAACCAGGTATTGATCAACTCAATCCAACAGTTCCTGGTCAAGCAGCACCGGTACAGGGAGGCCCTGGTGGACCCAACTTTGGACATCTTATGACACACGTATAGGGGTATTAGTTGGAAATGGAGCTGTTCTTTACGTAATAAAACATTGTAGTTATAAATATTTCCTTTATTTTTATGATTTTATTTTGGACATTAAGATTCTTGACGTTGACATTAACTAGTAAGTTCATTAAAATTATAATTTGATGTGAATAATGATTGTTGAAAATTCATTTTATAAATTATTTTGAATCTGAAGCAAAACCATCAGCTTACACACTGTTACTTATTTCCAAGGTACACTCGATGGCAAGCCATGTGTCATCAATAAACTCCCATCAAGAGTACCTTGCTTATTTCTATTGAAATAAAGTCTACGCCATGTTTATAAAAAGCTCTCTGCCTGCTACCATCAATAATGATTTTAAAGTAATATAAACAATCATTCTTTTCATGGCATCATGCATGAATCTTACTTCAGAATCTTCTTCTGTTCTTGCTGTATTGATAATTTCAATGTTATAATGACTCTCAGCCTGGAAATTGAGCTGCATTCTAATAGTACCCTTATATTAAGTCTAAAATTCTAGAACAAAGATTCTTAATATTAAAAATAGTTATATTCGCAACTATATAGTTGGTGCGC
Organism: Campodea plusiochaeta; assembly: GCA_034698565.1. Lineage (NCBI taxonomy): Eukaryota > Metazoa > Arthropoda > Diplura > Rhabdura > Campodeidae > Campodea > Campodea plusiochaeta. The sequence goes on along the minus strand of JAQIWE010003136.1, from coordinate 9,143 downwards.
TGATAGAAGATCCAAATGGTTCATTTTTATCTTCGGAAAACCCTAATACCCTATAATTATGTATTTTCCATATCTGCTTTTGCAAAAGAAATGTACAGAAGAAAAGGTTCATAATGACGATCTTATATACTTAGATCTTATATCTTATATGTGATCTTATATACGAATGCGTCCATCGTAAAGGACACTCAGTGCATAAATAAGTGAAAATGTTTGCAAACCGATCAAATAATGCTGATCCAATATATTTCTATAATTAAAAACAGGGTCGCGTACTTAAATCGTGATTGTAATCTTTAGCAAAAAAAAATTTGAATTATAATGTAAACAATGGTTATATTGTGCTACCGAATTCAACGTCTCACTTTAAGTATTAGATACTCATTTGACTGATTATAATCATAATGTCACAACATAGAAAACCAAACCATTTTGGATAAAGAAAATTTTCGAGTTGAGAAATATTAAATTTGATAATAATTTGAAACTGAGAAATTTGGTGCCCCATCACATCAGTAAGAATAAATTTGTGAGATTTATGTATTAGCCTTCCTTGCGGATAATCCAGTGTTTTAAATTTTTGATAGTTTACACTTTGCTTTAGTTCTGCCAATCATATTTTTTTAATCTGGTCAGCAGTATATGAAAAAAAGCCCTAATTGCGGAAGGAGATTTTGAACACTGGATGCTACGGTAACAAACATGTCAAAATCATAATTTTCAAATATCTTTATCTCATTAAATTTTCGTTGTTAACGTTAAAAACACCAGCTGAAAATGTCGAATTTAGCTTCTTTCACTCGGATTAGAATTCCGTTACATCGTCTTCTAAAGAAACTAATGTTTTCATCATCAATTACACCCAATTCCGCATTAAGAATTAATAATGCTGGACTTTCACTAAGACTTCCAGAAGAAATAATAGCTAACTACGAACGGCATCAGAAAAAGTCTGCTCTGAAGAAACCTGTACCGATAAGTCTCAAGCACGCTATCAATGAAGTATTTCTCGATATGGAAGAAAGTTTATTTGGATTTTATACTGGACCATGGTTGACTTCAAATGACATCATACTCAGAGGTAAATCTTGTTATCTATTCGAATATGTATCATTTAATGGTAAATTGCTTACTGATAACACTTGTTTCTTTATTATTTACGTCGTCTTAGAATATCTATTTATTTTTTATATTTTTTTATATAGATAATCAAATCTGAATAAAAGTTAAAAACAGCCTTCTGTATGGAATTTCGTGGATATTTAAAACAATTCTTTTGTCGTCCGAAAAAAATTACTGCTTTTCATGGATGAAAGTACGGCAACAAATAAATCATTTAAAAAAAGGGGGATACTTTACTATCATCCCGGGTCTGTAAAAGGGCTTTCAAAACCGAAGCTAATATGAACCTAACCTGATCAAGCAGCCTAACCTAACCGATAATGGATATTAACCTATCCGAGAATGGAGATTGACCTATCCGAGGATGGAGATTGACATATCCGATCAACACGGGATGATACTAAAGTAAATTCATCATTATACAACTTGGACAATTTTTTTTAATGTGACTTTTCTCTAAATTCATATATTTGTAAATTCTTGGCAACTAAAACTTCGTAATACTGGAAATTTTAGAAAGTTTTAGACAGTTTAACAACATATTTTATTCTCAGTTAGACTGCAATGGTGTTTTATTTTTCATAGGAGCTCAGTTATTTGACATTGGTAATGAAGATCGCTGGAGTCGATTTGTTCTCTCGTATTTACGTCATGAAGTTTCAGCCGGAAGAATGATACAAGTAAAAAACCTCATTGCTAGTGGATTTAGATACAAACGAATTGCTTGTCCTGTTGTACACAATTACCCAAAGAAAACAACTCTTGCTTTACGAGATTATCTAGGACTTACATCCATCTGAATAAAATTTCGCTTGCAATACAACGGTTCTTGAATATTATTTAGCCTTATATTTAGAGAGATAATAAAAGGAAACAATATTCCACTTTTTGACATTGATTGTTTACTTTATTAATAATATAACGAATAAGTACTACTGCCTATCATTTGGTTAGATAATATTGTTACAAAGATATTTAAGGACATTTCACTTTATTAAAAAAAGAAGGTTAGGGGTTAAGTCAATGTAGGTTAAGTTTGTATAATATACTTACAAATTTATAACATAAAATAAATTAACCTAACCAAAAAGACTACTATTGTCAACGTATTGCAGATGGAAAGTATGCACTTAATAATTTAGTCTGAAGTTGATGCTACATCCATGCAGAAGTGCATCCTATATCAATATTTAAAAATACTAATACGGAAGCTTGTCTTTTAAAGTAATGGGTTGAATATCTGAAATCTAAAAAAAAAAATCTGAATTACTCCAATTAAAAAAAACTTTGTTTATTTACATTAAACAGAGTGCACTGGATTTTGGGGGTCGGGCGTATACGTACATCTAGTGCACTCAGCTGACATTAACGTGCTGTTTCCCTCATTACAACTTCACTATTTGTCCGATAGATGTAGACACTTCCTATGCAACCAAATGCTCTCTCTAGTATTAAAAGTAGGAACTGCTTTCACAAATATCATTGCTAAACGAATGGAAAGATTTCGAACAATCTGAACATGCCAAAGATGAACATTATTTTAAGTTTATTGTGGAACATTAAAATAATTACTTTGATAATTAGATCCAACATAGTAGCCTACATGGTTAATAAATTTTCTCGTAGCACATGCCTTGGTAAAGGTGTTTACCTGTCATCATGTTTTTCTTAAATATCATATTGGACCTGGATTAAGAGGGTTTCTTCTTTGTTAAAACAGACAAACGTCTTCCAAAATATTTTCACTTCAAATTCCTTCAGCATGCTTGCTATCATAAAAGTTTTTACGACGTAAAAAAAGAGTTTCCTAATCGGTATCATTGTCTGATAACCCAAAGATACCAATTGCATAAAATTTATTCCTATTTGTGATAAGTTTCCGACTAATTAACTGCTAAAAAAATTAAAAGGGTCCCCCTGCAAATTTGAACAATTATCATTATTGTTAATTCAAAATTAATATTCAGAATATTAAAAATATCAGTGGAAAGATGCTATGATGGGTATTTTTGAATGTACTGTAAATTAACAAAATTTCTTTTGTCTCTAAAAACCCTGGCCAGAGTCGTATTAAGGTTTTGCGAGACCCTAGGCCAACAATGTTCGTAAACCCCTGAGTGTGGTAAATAATATTTGAAAATAGCAAAATTTATTATCAAGGCAATAAATAGCTGGAAACAGATCTCCTAATGGAAGTTTGAGATCCGGAGATCTTAAAATATAAGGACTAAGGAGCCATACTTTCACAAATGAGATCGGTTAACATTTATTTTCTAAGTTTCAAGCATAACGCAAAACCAGAAGAGTCGTTTCAACATTTTTACACAAACAAGGTGAATAAGAGAACTCCTATATAAAACATTATTGCCAGGGCAAAACCCGAGATCGAATTTTTTGATTTTCCGACAGTTTTTATTCAACGAAAACATCATAATTGAAATATACAACTGCCATTGGTAAAAAAAAAATTGATATTTTCTTAACTTTCTACTTTATCTTTTTTATGCAATTACGGTATTATACAAACCCTTCCGGTGCATCCTAAATCCAGAAATGTTATCCGACGTGGCCGAGACAATAACCCTGAACAAATTATTTTTTGATACTTTTAATATTCCAAATATCATCAACAAATTTTGAGCATAAAGGCAAAATGGAATAAACGCTAAAATTTATATTACAGAATAAATCAAATTTGTATTTGGTGATTCATATTTGCTTTTGTATATGCTGTAATAAAGCGCGGAAGCACGATTTTCTCTTTCAAACTCTTCCTTCTGTATTTCATTTTTCTTCCTCCTTTCTTACTTTTTATAGTGCGGGGCAATTTCTGAGCGCTGGGTCCTAGGTTATGGCTTTCATTGCCTATTGGGTAATACGGCCCTGACCATGGTGGAGTTCCTCGGAAGGTCTTAGACTTCGCCTTCTTATTGCGTCCGCATTTTTAATCTTTGGATTGGTTTCCGGTCCAAAAACATCTTAATCCGCCCCTGGTCTGAAACTCCTAACATATAAATACTTCATTCCTAAATTAAACCTACAATAATCGTTAAGTAGGAAGTTTAAAACTGTATAAACCTTACTCACATCACGATGGAATACCCTCATTGTCGTTTCATATTGGGCATAATAATTATCTGAAATCTGACGGAAATAGAACATTGTCATCTGAACGATCTGAAATTACGTCTTAAATAATAGAAATTGAATATCTTAACTTCAATCAATGTAGAAGCTCTTATTGTCTTCTTTTCATTTGAGTAGATCTTTTGTTTTCCTATTGTTCGTAATATGGAAGTGAGTTTTTGTTCACTTTGTAATACCTTCGCAATGACACAAAGACATTAGCTTCGTATGCATGTTTGGAGCTTTTATGAATTATCCTTTAGGAGTTTCATACTCATAATAGGCGTAGGATACCAGATCCTCCGCGACGATAAAATGAGATATAGGAATCACATTTTATCGTTTTTGCAGAAGATGTGATTTTATCCATGTTTTAATATATTGCAAAGAATGGAAATAAAATTTCGTTACCAAATCTTTGGGAAAGGGATTTATATTTTTATATCTCGACCAGTTTCGTAGCAGCATCCTTCAGACAATAATACATATAGAAATAAAACAACAACACATTGTCCTGAAATCAGAAGCACAAAGGTAGATAACAATAACAGTAACAAAAAAACATGTTCATTTTTTTTTTACCTCCCCTTGTTTTATTATTACTATATTTTTTGTAAGTAATAATAATAATAGTAATCTTTATTTGTACATAGGCTGCTGGCCTTTTATACAGACTGTTTACATAAAATATACAACCAAGAGATACAAACAAATAAAAGAAACTTAAAAAACAAAAAAACTACAGAATAGTACGTTACACTAAAAAAATGATATTCTAGATAATAATATTTTTACAATAAGCACTGTAAGATTTCTTTTCTTATTTGTAGTAGCTATTTGATTAATTAAACTTAATAGGTGTCTTTGAAATTACTTTAGCTTTCTTTTGGAAATTCAGCTTGCTTCGTAGAGTCGAATGCCTTCCGACGCCAATGTAATAGTCGACCTTTTCTCCAGCAAACTGCTCCATTTTCTCTCCAGGGCTTTGCATATCAAAAGAATACAAAATAAGATTACCTTTTAAATGATCCAAGTGTCATTCTACACACAATGCAGAGCTTGAGGGTACGCAAAACATTTAATAATAAACCACTTAAAGGTAAACCTTTGCCATTCATAAAGCTCTCCTTTTGCCAAGCTATGAAAGTAAAGAATGGGCACGTTTGCTCTTTACTAAATGGATTTTAAATATGGTGTTATCTCTAAAAGGATCATTGAATATATCGATAGAATATTTTTGGAAAGAAAAAAATCTATTGCAAAATTGATGTAATCTGATCAAAAAATATATTCTGCAGATTTTAGTTAATGTGAAAATAAGATTACTGAACCTGGACCTTCTTTAATAATGTTATTGGTTTCATTAGAATGTGCCTTGGAATCGATAAAAGTACTGTATTATTTCCATTTCATTTCATTAACACATTTTAATCTCTTAGGAGAAATACTGAAAGCATACAGATATTGTATCAAAATTTAAAAAAAACAAAAAAAATCTTACGAATTTAATATTATAAATCACATTCTTCAAATTAATGTCATAGTTATTGAAATATTAAATCCTATATAGTTACTATAATAGAAAATAATACTGAAAGCAATAGAGTTGTTTCAGAATTGATTCAAGATTTTTCATACTTTGTATGAAAATTTATTAAAATTAATCAGTATTTATTAAAAAGTAAGTAGCAATTCAAATGGTTTAGAAGATAAGCATTGGAAAATTACAGTATCAGATCTGATAAATGCCAGGAAATGTTTTGCTCGCGCTCATAACTTTTATTGTCTTATTCCAACAAAAACCTCGCAATAAACGTCATGTTCAGTCTAAGGATACACATAAACCTTATTTTAAAATAACCTGATCAGTTAGAATCAATATTTACAGAATAAATTAGTTTATTTGCAGCCAAAGTAATTCAGATTAAATTCTTTCCACTGTTCAGTAGAGTTGTCAGGGTTGACAATGGAAAAACAAGAAAAACTATATATGATGTAATATTATTCCCAATTTTAAAATAACAGAAATGTATTGGGAATATTATTTGCCCAGATATATATAACTATAAAGGTAAAATTTCAGGTTGTTACATTATTCTTGACGTCCTGTTATCTTAAAAGGGATGTAATGGGTTAATTAAAAACTCAATACTCTAGAAATCCACATCATGACATTTTATTATAATTATATTCTCGTCTTCCTTTAATTCAGTAGGCACATTGGGCCAATTTATTAACATTATTGCATAATAATAAATTTCCATAAATGTAAGTGTACATTAATATAGTTTTGTAACATGGTAATACAACTTCTAGTCAGTAACATTTTTTTGTACAGGAATTTCTTAGTTTGGACACAGACCTTCATTATTTAAACAATCTGTTCAAAATGTATAGTGTGAAGTATTGAGTAATGCTTTTAACAAAAGGAATTAATGAAAATAAAACTGAAATTCTAATAGTAAAATGACCATCAGTTGTGGTTGTCTTTATATATCTATATATTTTAACAAAATAATTCAAAGTTCTGTTCGTCACGCCGTATACATAAATACTGCCAATTAGCAATTCCTGTCCAGGTATAAAATCGATCTTTGCTGATTCTTTGCTAATTCAAAGGGACTAAGGTTATAAAAAAATCAATTAACTTTGCTACATGCAAATTTGAAACAATTAATATTAAAAAATCAGGATTTTATATCAGAGCTTTATTATGCTATAAAATGTTATTGCTATAATAACAAATGAACAGAAGATACGTTTATGTTAATGATATTCAATGAAGAAGAATATTTACTCTGTTCTATATGTCGATTTGAATTGTAATTGTGCTTCGCCAAGAATAACAAAGAACCGAGAACTCAATACTTCACTTATATAACATTGACAAAATAATTTTTCTAGTTTCATTGATCAGAAATTAAAAATTATTTTAAAGTACAAAAGTTGCCACCATCACTGGTAATGATATAAAATGACTATAAGTAGTCAATGTGTAATTGGTTAAACAAAACCAATATAATTAACTACTGCATGTAGTTCCCAAGGATATTTTCATTGTTTGAATAATAAAATACAGATTTCCTTATTTATTATTTTTAACAATAAAGTGTTATTACTTTGTTGTAGAAAAGAAAAAGTATGTAACCTATACATTAAAGTCATTTTGTTTTCTAATGCTTCCAGTCTGACTAACGTAAAATTCGTCATTTTCTTCCTTTGTGATGTTATACTGAGTCTACAAATATCCAAAGAGCACTTTTACAAGCAAATTACTTTTAAAACTTCAAAAATATTGAGTCATTTTTTTTTTTTTCATTATAACTAAATTATTATGTAACAGTATAATAATCTCTGAATTTCTGATAGGTTAGATTTTAAAAATGTAAAATAAATATTGTGATAGCCGCTTTTGTAAATATATTTCCCGCATGTTTAAAATCAAAATCACAGAAGAATGTTTCGTAAATGACCAGTGAATATCTACATTGTAATCATTATTACAGTGTTAAATACGAGACGAAAAGATATTAGTATTAGACAGAGGAAAAATACGATTCTGTTGTATACAGCCTGGAAAGTATGGAATCGAGTTCGAATCGCCGCCTGAATCAGGAGTATTTTTTCTCGTTATTAATTTTTTTTGTTATAGTAACTAGTAAGGTGTGTGTCGAATTAATTTCATCGTAGTAGAAATGATGGCATCATAATTAAAACCTTGTACTGTAATTCATAATATTAATTTCAAATCACGAACATTTTCGGTTGCCGTAAACTTCAGAACACTTTTAGATATCTATTCCAAAACAAAAATTTAATCTAAAATATTTTATTGTAATGAATTTGATATTGTTATTCTCAATATTCTGTGGCATCTGTCAATTTACTATACGTAAAAAGAGTATGTATAAATAAACATATTATCATCAAGGAAACCAGCCAGTAGCTCAAAATATAGTAGCTCATTTTATTCTTAAATTAATTTTTGTAAATAATTTTTTTTTTGCATATCATATAAAGCTACTCAGGTCAGCATGAAGATAAAAATAATTACAGCTTTCTTTGAGTTGTTTTCGCTGATCAGATTTATTTTAATTGCCTCACAATCGTATTAGTACTAATTTTGCAATTTGTCAGTTAACAATTTAGTTGGCAAGCAATTACTAAATTATTGTTAAGAATAACATTAGAGGTTAAGATTAGTTATGGTGGTCATTTTTCCAAAGCTCATCTCTTCCAACATTTAAATATTAGATATCTCTTTGTAGATATATATATAAAAAATTAAGATAAAGTACAAACTTATTTTTTATGGAAATTCTGCTCGTATTACACTGCCAGACTGCCTTTTCCATAAAACAGACATCAACAGAAATCGTAGAATTTCAGTGATCTCTTACGAAACATTTTTTACATATCTCATAATTCAGTGAACATATTCATAAAAAATCTTCATTCTTGAAATATTTCAAAGAAGATCTACTACAGAAATGTTCTTTTATGATTTGAGTTCGTGTCAACATTTTCCTCCGAGATTTCCCGAATGTGTGAACCCTCTTTTCTTCCTGGTATGTGAAAATATTTTCATCTAAAGGCATCAAACTATTGGTCCAAGGATTATGACGTTATCTTCTCAAGGCTTTTGTGTAACCGCAGGTTCTGCAGGTTTTCAGGAAGAGAGAAATCAGGCAGCTATAGTTCAACCTGGGAATAAAAAGAAAAAATGAAAATTAATTTCCTAGAAAAAAAAATTGAACACAGATTTTAATTAATATTGTATTTTATATGACACATATATAAAAACCAATATTTGACATAGTACAGGGTGTCTCAGAGCGAACTGACACATTTCAATCGGCTGCCAAGTTGCAACCAATGAACCGATTTTTATGAAT
>JAQIWE010003135.1:0-12153 GCA_034698565.1 Campodea plusiochaeta | reverse complement strand
AAGTCTTGTCCATCATAAATGTAAAAACTGTTGAGAGTAAATAGTGCAATATTAATGCTGAAGACTATTAAAACTTATGCTATTAGATAAAATAACACTAATATTTTATACAGAATTTCGTTATCAACCTATGAATAATTGAATTCACTCTTTCAAAAAAATTGAGTTGAAGATTAAAGCAAATTATTAAATTTATAAGAAATAGTGTTTTTATATATTAAAAAGATACTTCTTAACAATATTTGATAATTTGTTATCTATATTTAACAGGAAAACCTTGAAAGTTCGAAATTTTATTAATAACAAAGAATTATTATGTGCTGTAAAAGTAAAGTCTCTTACAGTATCTCATCAATCAAATTCATTAATTGAAGGATCTATAAATTATGTCACATGAACAATGAACAAGAATCTTATAAAGCGCTTAAGATAATTAATGATGATGTCTTTGATTTTTATTCTATATATAGATGCATTATACTATAATTATCCTGTGGTATTTTGTAAAGGAATTCATCTAGTGAGTACCAAGATTTTTTAATGGTAAAGGAACTATACCTCAGACATGATATTGTGTGTTGGTAGTATGATTCAACAACTCGGTAAATAGATAAAAATTTATTTAAATTCATTGAACTGAAAATATTCAAGATGTTCATTTGTGTGCATCTATTGTCATTAAAGTCAGTAATAATTATTTAACATCAGCACTGAATATATCTTAATTTCCTTTTTTTAATTGGTAGCACTGAAACTCATCACTATTCCTATATATTATTCCTGTAATAGTACATTATATTCGTTTTCAATTGCTTTGTTTATTATGAATTAATTAAATTTCTCAGTTTTAATGATATATAAGAAATCCCCCAAAAACGATTAAAGTTCCGTTTTTGCAGATTCGCTATACTGAAACAGAATTATTTTTTAAATTATTTTAATTTATAACTTCATTCTTAGTTTAATTCAGATTTCAAACTAACATTACAAAGTAAAATGTTAAAATGTATAAAAACTCTCTGTATAAAACTAAACCAGAACATCTGTATTATTTGAAAATGAAAAGCGTGAAAAATAAATAAATCTGCTGTTGCCATTTGTTGTTTTGTGATCTGCAGTGTTTGTGGTACAAATCAACGACATCTTCAGTAGCGCATGGATGTAGCATTATGTAATAATTAACTCTATTACACCAGTACTTAATGATTAGTATTGTATCCGTCTAAAAAATGTACACAGGAATCACCTTCTAACATTGCCGTAGACTTTTCTTGTTGAGAAAATGACCACCGTGTCACAAGCTGCTGTGGGATGAAGAAGATCCTTTATTTTTTAAGCCATCCGTCACTCTCACGTAAATGAAATCCTTAATAAAGCCATTCAAACATGGCAGAAACATGGATGTAGAGCAACAGCAATTTTCCGGGAGCATGATGTTTTCCTCTCCACTAATATCTGTGCAAGATGCGACACCTTCATTTACTTTATGCAGGCAGTTGAGAATGTCACACATAAATTCCTAGAAATTGCAAATAAAACGTGAGTTGCAACGTAGTGCGGTAGAGCTTAAAGCAGTTTCTCATTTTGTGCATGAGGAAATAAAGTGGCATATAAGATGGAACAGCAAGTAGCGTCAATCCGGATAGTCTCTGCATGATCAGTAGTGCATAGTGTTGCTAACGTCGGGAAGTGAGTCCTCCCTTTACAACTTTATAAACAATGAAACAATATGGAAGGGATTTAGGAAGATTAAAGTGGTATAGGGGAGTGATAGAGGAGGCAGAGAATTCCATGCACGTAGATAAGGTGGGAGAATATTATATGAAGAGGTAGGCGTGTTGCTTCAAGCAGTTTAAGTAACTCTGTTGCTCCCTAATTTGAATTGACTCCTTATCTGACCTTTATAAGCAAATCACTGCTGTCTTTTGGTTGATCTGATTACAACAATGGCATGCATTGGTATTAGAAAGTGATTTCTTCACTTCATGTAAAATTACCACTTAAAATACAGTATAAAATATATTATCGTGTTCTCTTTTAAATCATAAATATATTTAAAATTCCCTTAGAGTAAAAATGGTCTTAAAATATGACATAGAAGAGTGTAATAATAATCTAATAAAGTGAATTAGCCGAGCGAAAAACTTCTGCTGATTTTAACTGCATGTACTTGTTCATAAGTCATCTTCCCAACTTATAACGTAACAGAAAGCTAACTCGACCTAACCTCATCATTTTACCAACACTCTCAACAAAGAAGTAATCACACCACATTGTTATGAAAACGCGAGATTCAATATTCATAATTACACTTTTCTGCAATGATAATGTTGACATGTTGAATTGATTGAGTAACAAAACCAGTAATAAGCTAAATGCATGCATGGACGTGTTTGGTATGTTCTTTTTTTGTATCTGCTGTACAGTGCAGTGGAGTGACCGACAGATTAATTTATGTTTGTTACTTGATTGAAACGCATTCATTGGCTTTTCCGTGACCACTATATCAAAATGTACATGATTATGCCAATAATAGGTTTATATCACCACTTGTTGTGCGGTTATGCATCATGCTATATTTCATAACAAAGTACAGGGAACGCTTGTACAGAGGTTAATGTAATATTTCAGGCTCATCAAAGTTAAATATAATTTGCATTCCTGCATACAAAGATAAGTGAATGTTAGGATCTTATAAAACATGACTGATTTATTTTATGTGAAAGGCCGAAGAGGCTTGCTGAGAGATGAATTGTCATAAAATATACATTTTTTGTAAAGAGAACACGATGCTTTTTCAAAGCATGTTTTTTGTCATCGTTCTGTAGCTTTGTTATGTCAGAAAATATGACCTTCTAAAAAGCATCCCATTTTCTGGATCACCCTGTATATTGCTTTCTATTTACTTTTAGCCACTAAATGCTGCTTCCAACCTATGTACTGTAACACGATTGCAACTTGCTTGTGTAAAAACCTATGCAGAGCAATAATAACCAATTGCTTCAACATCGTTGCATTAATATAAAAATTCCAAGTCGCTGTATGCTTTTGCTGAAGTTTAACATAGGTTTTCTTAACTAAATATCCCCGATTTCATTTTAAATACTTTTATGGAAAAATACTGTGAAAAATAAAATTTGAGTTGCTAAAACTCGGTTATTTATTGATTTATCTTGGGAATTTAGTTGAATAAAGGAATTTATCTTAACATTCTACATTGTTGAACCTTAATCTATTATGAAAATCTGTAAAAGAGACGACTGTACCAAAAATTTAGAAGTGCAAAAGTATATTGCACTCAATAAAGTAAAACATCATAAATACAAAAACTGAACTGCTTGAATTAAACAATAAACAGATAATACAAAGTCCAATAACTAAACTACAGTATATATATACTTAAAGCATGCGCAAAATGTACTTCCAACAAAATAATAATACTGGTGAACAAGTTTTGAAAGGAATAATAGTAGAGAACAAAGTGTTGTAAGTTTTGGACTTGTCAAGGAATATAATGGGTTGTGAGTTAGAAGCTCTTCAACTGTTTCTGCTGTGACTGAGTAATATATTCAAACAATACAGAGATGGAAAGTGAAAGTTATTAGGGAGAGTTGGTTTCTCTGTATAGTACTTGACTTGTGGTGTAGATACATGTCTCATTGACATACAGAAATGCTTTGAATAATTAAACTGAAATATAAAATCAGAGATATTTGTACGGGGGTATTCGCATGTTGTACAATTATATGGTTGTATTCAGAATGTTTTTCCTCTTGAGATAATATCGTTACAGTTCTGAAGAATTATTATTCCATATGAACTTAAATATTGTGGATAGAATGTCACTTGAAACTTCAATATTGTTCTATTAAAATGGTTAATTTGCATTTTCTGCCATAAACTAACCATGTCATCATGAAACCTATCGTTAAAGTAAGGAATTATTGATTAAATTAAAAATATTTTTTATCCAGAAATATGTGATTATTAAGCCTTTTACACACACCAATTTGTGAATGATAACAGCTTTGAAAAATTGAATATGCTTGCGTAATTTTCAACAATAACTCTACAGATAAATATATTCAAAACCAAAAAGGTATGACTCAAAACTAATAATAAATATTAAAATCATATTTTCGTCAATTGATACCTGCTGAAACTCTTCAATTAAAATCAGTTCAAATCTCAAACCATCTGGTACTCTAGTAACACCCAAAACTTCAAAATTCATGTTCATACCTAATGACCAAAATCTTTGCATGGAGAACCCAACTATTTATCGTTATTCCCTTATGCAGAAAGCTGTTCATTGTTTTTATTGCATCTAACTATAAGAGTAGAAGGAAAATCCCATGTAATAAAATATAAGACAAGAGTATTAAGAAGTTGAAGAGGAAAAGCATCAAAGTTCTGCAAGAAATTTTCCTTCCGTTTCTCTTTGAAGCGTATAATGAAATAATCAGATCACACGCTTCTTTTCCAAAGGATAGGAGGGGGAGGGAGGTTTGGAGCTTCAGGAGTGGGGAGGGGGAGTCGAAGATGAAGGAACTTCACCAATGGATGGGAAATTAAACGAAAACAATTGCGAGAGAGATATACACTCCATCAAGTAATGGAATCAGTGGGAGGAGAAAAAAAGGATTTACAGACCAAACAGTGGAGGAAAAGTTTTTGATGCCATTTTGCCAACAGGGAACACGTGAGCGGATTAGACAGATCACAAAAGGAATGAAGAAAAAAGAGGAAGAAAGTTTTAGATAAATACTTACTTAACATTTAGTATTGTTCGAGTTTGGATATGGGAGATTAGAGGATTTCTTTTGGTTGAATAGAAACTCTCTTTCAATATCAATGTGGTTTCCTCACTTGGAGATTGTGGAAAGTTCGTTTTATAAGATAAATATAAAGTATCCGAAACTAGAAAGTGGGAATATTTTGACATGATACTTCACAGTTCTATAGAACAGGTATATTTTTACTATAATGAGGCAAATAATGAGAAGACATGCACTTTGAACAATGATTGTTTTCACTCACTTGAATTAAGAATTATTTTCTTCTGTAGTATAGTTTTTTAAGATTTTTGAAACCTTATCAAATAATCCAACAAAATATTATTATATTTGATTGCTGATACTTGAATATTAACAGAATGGACTGAAATTGCGACAAAAAAAATTGTCTAGTCTTTTGTTGTAGCATTGGACTTTCATGTTCTTTTTAAAAACGATGATTGAACTTTGAGTGACTGAGTGGAGTCTTCTGAACCGACATACTGTAGTATATATGAAAACACCTCTTTAACTCTTATTTCTCCTAGTAAAATTGGAATATTCTGAAATCATTTACTACAGCATTTCATCTTACCTCTAATAACTTAATTAACAATGTTCTTTCTGGAAAAACCCAACATTCATCAGTCATATTACTTGTATATTAGAAAATCTGCTGCTCTTCCTTAACTTGGTTATAGACAGCGATTACACTAAAGAACATCGTGCAACGTGAAAGAGTAATATAGCATCTCCTTTAAACGTCTGTTCTCACTTTTTATCTTCTTGTTTAAACAATCTTAAATCCTGAGATAAAATCTTTTCGACCATACGCTCTCAGTCAAGAAGAAATGATAAAAGTGGAAGGAATTTCTAAATAAGTGCAAAGTAACAAAGATTCAAAAGGTACAAAGACGGAGAAAGATCTGAAAATGTATTATAAATTCTTAGCACATAATGTAAAGTTAATTAAGAATGGTGCTTTATTTACTTAGCTGGGATGATTATGTTGGAAAGATATATCAACATTTTACATTTCTAAATCAAGAAAGGGGAAAAGTTAGAAACTGTTCCGCTGCCATAGTTCCCAAATTCATTAATACCAATATTAAGAAGCAGCAGAGCTTATATTAATTTTATTATTTCAACAACGAAGTATTTTTATATTAACTAATCAGTAAATTTCTGGTATTTTTTATGAGCTAGTCTATTTGTTTTACATCGTCCCGTATACGTAAACGTATATCCCATCAGTAAATATGTGATAACAATGCTGATCAACTTTCCATGTACATGAAAATAAATATTAAGTGCCTACCAGAAAACAAAAGATATGCTAACGCACATAAGTTTATTGTGTCATTCCTAGTCTTTATTTCATTCCACTGTAATTTTACCCTGTAGTTATTTTCTCATTATACGTTAACCTGAATGCTCTTCTTTCAACACGAAAGTTCATTTTCTTGTAAGAAAGTTTAGAAACCCTTTTCCACCATGAGCAACATAAGGTACTTCTCTACTGCTTTCGTATTGATGAATACCAATGGAATTCTAATTCAAACAGTTTTATCATTTATTACCAAGTGGGAGAAACTGAAATTATGTGTGTTTAGTTTGGCATAAAGTATGGGAATGAAGTATAAATTGTTGATAAACTTCTGCAGCTTCTGTGAGAAACTATAGTGAGAGCATCAACACCATGTATGTACTTTATTAAACTTACAAAGTTCAACCTTGCCTGGTATAATCCCACCAAGTTAGAACGCTTATTGTTTACATTCTGTATAATAAATGCTGAGAGTACGAGCCAATATGTAGTACTACATATATATTGATGTTTTCCTACGCTTCCTCACCTTCCTGACTCTTTACAGCAAAAGTAATATAGTAGACGTCATTTTATACATTATAATGAAAATTTTATTAAGAAAGTATACATTTGAATGTACAATGTTGCTAATAACAGTACTGTACAACATGGGAAAAATATAGAGAGAAAGAAAGCTATAATCTAAGTAAATTCATGGATACTCACAATGCAGATAAGTTAAATTATATAAATTCGTGTTATTCTAATATCGAACTATTTTTTCTGATGTTATCGAATGGTATTGAAGCATGTATTCAAATCCTTTAATAAAATGAACACCTTAGTTGTTTGAAATTGTGTTACTTACAATATTTCTCACTATTCCTCAAGTTAATAATTTTGTAACAAGCTATCTCTGCAAAGTCTACAAGGCGAGTACTATAACAAGCTACTAACTGAATTTCATAGTGTAGCAATATTTAAACCTGCAAAATCATCTTTCATAACTTTCTGAATTTTATTAATCTCGTTTGTAATAGAAATTTAGGTTGGAATAATTTATTTGAGTTGCTATGTAAAATCAGATTAGTTTAAATGAAGGTGAATATTTTTAATTCAGAAATCAGGATAAACGAAATGATGAATAGTGTAAGAGTTGGAGTAATAAAGCAGCCAATATGATGCTTTATTACTCCAACTCTTACACTATTACCAAATATGCAGTCAGGAAGTTTCCATGTTGACGAAATGATGAAATTATAATGATTGATATGGTTATTGACTTATTGCCTCTGGTACTGTAAGTATAGCTTATCATAACAAGGAAAAACCTATCTTATTCTTCTGGCTTTCTGAGTATACATTAATATCACTGACATTTCAAAGTTATATACATTACTTTGAGATCTAGGATAATAACTCTGTGAGTAAGCAACATAAATTATGTTTAATTAACCTTATATTAAGCTAATATTACGATATCCCTGACCGCTGTACAAGATAACATAACAGTAACTTAACGTAGCGAACTGGATGAATTCCGAAGAGTCCCATGGCTATTATAATGCGGGTGTGGAATAGACGTCATCGCATTTGCTTTGCGTTCCTTCCATCGCATCTGGTCCTGCTGCCCATTAATCTCCACAAAATGTCATTACAAGAGAGGAAGGGTGAAGGGGATGGGAGCAACGACCTACACTTCTCAACAATTTTACAACAATATATACCAACACCTTCTTAAAGTACGATTGCTGTAGAAACATGAAAAGAGGATGGAGCAAGAAAATGATAGACAAGTTCAAGTTTAGGGGAAGGACGTTTTTCCAGAACTGTGTCTTTTTGGAATTTTGAAATAGCAATACAAACACTTTCTGTATATTTGTGTTTATTTTATTAAAATTTTACTTGTATTTGAAACCATGAATTACTTAGAAGAACATTACCACACAATGGGAACTGGCGTACATGTACTTGGGTTCTCAATAAACATTTATTCATATTATTATATTCAGTCATATTCATTACCATAATGAAAGAAAGAGATAATTCAATGAAAGAGATAAAGTTTGATTCAAGACGTAAACCAACTACATAATATAAATTGAACTGAAAGTATCATTATTAACATCTGTAAGTGTTTGATAGAGGAATGTGGAGTATCATTATGATCATCTTTATTGAGAGACATGGAAAATAAATTTGTCTTCTGAATGTACATGCAGTTCCTATTTATCTGGATTTCTAATTTATGTACTAAAATATATTTTTCGGAGCTTTCCATACCTTTTAACTATTTTTCTGAAATGATTCATGCAATGAAGAGTTTAATTAATACAAAATATATGCGTTCAATTTCTGCCATTCGCTGTAATCTGAGACAAGGTGCGAAACTGCAAACATATTTGAAAAAAGTTACTTATTGTATAAAAGCAGTATGAAATAGAAGTTTAATATAAAATATATTACTGAAAGTATACCATTGATGTATGTGGCTTCGACAACATAAAACCATTGCACAGAGTCATTACCCATAAGTAATACTATAGTAATGACACAAGTTACATCCAGTATCATACTTGCAATGATTTACAATGTGTTATCAATGAAACTGTGAGAGTATTAGCCATTCAATATATTAAGTTCCTGACTCTTTCAATGATTTATAGACACAAAAAATCTGAAATCAATCTGAGAGCAATGCCACTAATTGTTTTCTTTCACTTCCTCTCTTATCGATCCGAATGCTATCAACACTCATTTGTCAATCAATGATTAAGCATCATCGACGATGGAAAAATACTCATATATTACTACTGTTGGCTCCAAAGGTTAAAGATTTTTTCAACGTTCAAAAATCTTAAAAGTATTTGTTGAATGTACGGTATTATGATAAGTTATATTATATGATGTTGCGAAAGTATATGTATGAAGTTATCTAGCATTTTTATGCGTTTTGTTTTTGATCTATAGTTTTTAAAATATTTTATGATTTTATTGCTATTATTCGCCGAAAATTTCAAATGCAAGTACATTTCAAAGTTAGGCAATTTTGATAAAAAAAAAAGATGACTACTAAAGTGTCCCCTTGTTAATTTTGCCTTTTACATTGCTCAATCTTTTAATACTACTCCATAATTACATAGTACAGCAAAAAAAAAAAAATCTGGTACAGTTGCATTCTAACCTTAGTAATGCTTCAGTGGTATAATTAAATCAAGATTGCTATTTCTGTCCAAATTTATAATGTTAATACTAGCATTTCAATAATAACAAGTCATTTCAAGATTTGCATAGCATCCTTTCAGTTGAACTTTTTTTTATCTACCAATACGCCTTTCTACAATATTTCATATTCAGCACGCTTGTTATCCCTTAACCTCTGTAAAGAAACAATCTCCACAAAACCAGCATCTCAACAAGAAAAAAACCTCTTTCTGTCCTTATTGTTGAAACCCCTTAGTTTGTTTACCCTTATCCTTTCCTCATGGCTACGCTTCATTTGTAAGAATTTGCATCTAACCAAAAAAATACATCCTCTTTTGCTGTGAGGTCATTTTTATATCTCAAAGGGAAAAATTCATATCTTATTCAAAAGGTTCCCTCTACCTTCCAGGGATAATGCGCTCAGTTGCAACGAAGATACTTCTACTTGACTGAATCACCATTTTGGGCAGTGAGCTCGTGGTTCACTCCTTACTTACTTGATAAGTCGAACCTTTCTTATTCTTTTCTTTGTTTCCTTTTTTTCTTCTCCTCTCTAACGTCTATCCCACAGAAGAGGACGCTGTTGGTATTGTTCCTTCTATTTTTTCCTCTTTTCGTGCAAATGGCAGTGCTTAGAGTTGCCACGTACCTTTTCGAGAAGTTGAAAACTATTATGTTTTGACAGATTGTTGAAAATTAAACATTTCAGTGAAAAGCTTAAAGATAATTTTTTTACCTTAAACCTATGTAAATGGTGTTATATAGCAGCGGAAAGAAAAGTTCAAAGTTGTTTTGTTTCCCATAACAGTAGTCTTTAAACAATAGTTGAGGGTTCTTCGATAGAGTTCTCATTCGAACAATTGAATGTATTAGTATATCAACGTTTCCTGGTGTGTAATTAATCAAATACTTGAAGTTCTCCCTTGGAGAAATCCATAAATCGTGAGAACAGATAGTGTCGTCTACTTTTATTCGTGTTCACAACATTTTCAAAACATAATTTAAAAAAATCAGAACTGAATTTACCATGTTCACTTACTGGTTATGGTTTCAATTATTTCTATATAAAGGATGAAATACTAATTTCAGTAATATGGAAACTTCATACAAGAAATTCTGAATGTTTCTAAACTACAAAATTCATCAGGTAAATATGGATCCAGGAAATTCTGTAAATATGGATCCAGTTGAATGACTGCTCACGTGATATATAACATGTATGTCAAAACTTCAAAAGACCCATTTCTGGTATATAAATGAACTGTTATCAAAATTTCTGATACATGATTAACAAATAAAAATTTAATAATAAATATTCCAGTGCAAAACACTGTACAGAAGGTTACAAATATATAACGAGAATAAATATTTAGCAGCATAATATATATTGATATATCTCTGATTTTCAAAATTACTGATACATGATTAACAATATATATATTGATATATTATGTGTGATTTTATACACAAAATCAGATATTCTCAATATTCAGACAAGTTTCAATAGTTAAAATTATAACTTCCTTATAATCTGAGAAATGGTTTAGAATTAATTTGGAAACAATCAAGTATTAATCCGTGTGTAAAAAATTCTTATTTTTTAAGTAATAATCTTATGGTACTTTTATTTTAAATGTTGTAGCTTTTTCAAGTGTATTTGTCCTAGTACTTTGTATCTATGTAGAGAAATAAATCAACAACATTTAACAGAGGAATGGCTATTATTCAAAAGTTTGATGATTCCATATTTCGAGTAAAAAGTAGAATATATACTTTCGTCATAGTAATTACCAACGTACTATGTAGTAAAATGATGAAAGTATGGTATGTCCTACTTCTGAACTTTCAGTTTCTGAATAATGTTAAATATTTATATGTGAAAAGTAAATTGATCATTTTGCACACTTGCGCCTGTGGCATCACTGTTAGCTCTTGAGAGTTGTGGAGGAAGGAGGAGAAGTGTAAATAAACAGCCGGTTGGAGAAGTAGAAGAAGAAGAGGCAGAATTGCTGAGAAAAGTTCTTAAGGCCTAAGGTTCCGCAGGTGGAAGTAGTGCGAGATGCATATTTATGCCCCATTTACTTCTTATTGCATTTCCTACAGTGAGGGGAGTTTACATATTTGTATGGATGTACTCCGACTCGCCACATTGTTACTCCTAGTAGGCGTTGAACAGATGCTTCTAGAGTAGGTCTTGTGTATTCTAAGAAGATGTCGTCCCAAAGGGGGTTTGAATTGAATAAAGTTTACTTTCTTCCTTTCAAATATCTCATGAGAGGTTTGATTGGCATTTCAGGAATCGTATAATACTGTTACTGGTTTGCTGGAACCCAATTTTAAAGAAAATATGCATGAGTGGAAAGAAGAGTCCTCGTGAATCCCCTTGACGACGAATGAAATGAGAGGAATACTCTTGCACCTGGGAGAATTCAATGAGATGTTTTGCGACTTATCAACAATGCAGGGGAATATAAAAAGGTAAGTTTGAGATGGAATGATTCCAAAAACTTTGATCGATTTTGAGAAATGTGGTAAATGTTTCTAACGCTTCAATATTAACAACACCGAAAGGTCCAGAAAATCCCAATTGCATCTGTGACAGCTATCCCATCCAGTACTGAGAAGTCTTACACCCTACCCAAAGCTTAAGACTACTGAGCTCCATATGGTCATCTTGAATTATCAGAGAAATTAGGAGATTTGGTTTCATCATTACGCAGCTTACAAATGACTGATAACTGTGATTAGTGAAGCTCTTCCCATTACAAGTGGTTCCATCTTATTATACTTGTTAGATTAACAGAAGTTTTAGACGAAGTATACTGCTCGTCATATTCAATGATGAGTTCCATCATACATTACTAT
>JAQIWE010003134.1:0-12153 GCA_034698565.1 Campodea plusiochaeta | reverse complement strand
AAAAAACAAATAAAACACATAAAAGTAACCAATAAATGACCAACAAAAGAATGGTAACAAATCTGTTTTTTCGGTGTAACATGAATCAGGAACATTTTCACACTTTTTTTAAAATAAAGTCGAAACTCCACTTGAAAGTGAGATTCATTTTAGAATTAAAAAAAAAACATGGAAAAATTATTAAATTTGATTGTAGAATTCTCCTGTTAATAGTACCAGCTTATGAATCTCTAATGATAACCCAGACCTTTGATGAGTTTTTTAATGTTTGTAATGTTAGAGAGCTCATATTTTTTTATAGTGAATGTGAGTTAAATATTAAACATGAAAACAATTCCTTTTTCATCTTGTTAACAATAATTACACTTTTTTGTTCGAAATTCAAATATTAGAATGAAATGCCTTAATAATAGGTAGCTTTTCCTGAAACTGTGGAGAGTATTTCTTGTATTTATAATTCATGTTCATTACAAAAAATATCAACACGATCTTCGTATTTTTTTCTAATGAACATATAGACTGCATATTTTAGAGGAAAATAAAGCATGTTGCATGCTTTTATTCATCCTACGTAGCCTGCATAGTACTTTAGATTCTGATTTCTTAAATAAATTCATATATCAACGACTTGATTATCGTAATTTATATTTATGGTTCAATAGAATTCTATTAAATATCACTTTTTCCAAAAATTACAAAAGTAGTTTTTCCAAAGTTCACACTTGTATTATTATAAGATTATTTAGTAAGTAAGTTCTTTATTTAACAAAGTATGAGGCCGTGTCGGCCAGTAATACAAATGGATACAAAATATATAATACAAATATTACAAAGTACAAAAATTATACAATAAAAAAATTGACACACTGTAAAAACGTCATATATAAAATATAGGAAAGAAAAAAAGGTATGGAAACAATACATAAATTTATATAAACACAAATAAAAACAATGGAAAAATATATTTATAATAATATGTTTAATACATAGAAAATAAGTAACTGAGGTATACAATATAATGACTTCAGATTTGTGATATAAAACTAGAATACTTCGTTGAGTATATCCTGACACTTATGCCACAGCATATATGAGTATGTAATGAGGATTATCTACTCTCCAGGTTCTGAAGAAATGTACCGTATTGAATGGTTATAGAATCAACTAAATAAAAAATAGACGGAACAACTTCTTGAAAGAATTTTTTACGCTAGATATCTTTAAAAATATCGAGAAGCAGTTTTCTGAAATATTTTTTACTTGTTTAATTGTTATTTTTTTTCTGAAATATTTTGTACTTGTTTAATTGTTACAAATTTAGAATGTGATTCTAAATTTTGATTATATTATATTTAGAATGGTAAAAATATCACAGAGTTAGAATGGTAATATATGAAAGTGGAGTTTAGAAGTACACAACATATTGGGTGGTATTAATGCTCTAATGTTTCGGAAAAGTAGTGAATTTAATGATATTGTGTAAGTAACTAATTAATTACGTTTGATAAAGTTAAATGAAAAGGTGAAGAAACAGGGTCTAAGGCATTGGAACTTTGAAAATACATTTTGTATTTGAAATAAATAAAGTCACTATATACTTTATCGTCCTATCTGTTATAATAAATATATTATATATAAGCAAGTGTGGTGATTGTTGAATCTTTTTAAAATTAAAATATTTGTGTTAAATAATAAGAAAAACTAAGTTCGTATAACCTTGAATGGGTGATGTACTTTTAATATTAGAACTGGGTATGCAGAGACATCTATAAAAATTAAAAATAATTATAACTATACCGTCTATAGCTCGGTCTATACACAGTACTAAAGTCATGGACTCATGGTCATGACTGATATATGACAGTGTGAGACAATGAACTTTAGAGCTCAAATAAACTAATCTCGTTAAATATTATTATTCTTTTTCGAAAGTTTAAACAGATATTGCTGCACTGAATATCAAGAATTTGTATATCACAGTTCATAAAGAAAGGCAAATCTTTTAACTGTTTTACTGTCAGATTGATTAATGTGGTTAAATAGATTAGATTTTGAAGAAATATGCTTAAAAATGTCGAAGGTGAATATACGAAAAATATTTCAAATTCAATATTGACGTAAAATAAATTTCCAACTCTACGAAATACTTCTGATCGCTCTTATGACGTACACGAACACTTACGAAAATTTTTATCATTCAAAAATATTTATTAAAAATTCCGTTAAACAGAAATAAAAAATATCAAACTCTTATTTTAAAACACACAACAATACAAAAATTTTTAAATCACATCTACACACAATAATAAGGCAGACTTTTATCTGCTACACAATATGGTATAACACATTATACTGTATTACATATTAGAAGCACACCTTACAACTTTTAATTGCAGGCGTTTCGTCATAACATTGGTATTGAGAAACATTAAAATGCAATGAATTTGCGATATGACGTTTAATGAGAGTTAATTTAACTGCTGATAAGAGAGCAACTACACCAGTCCTCCACATGCTATATTCGGATTTTGAACGTTGTTTTAATAAGGTGTTGAGTACCACTTTGTGCTGTTATTTTCTTTTAATAATGTTTTGACGAATGCTGGATTGTTGGGGCAAGATTTTTAATATTATTGGTAAGTCAGTATAATATTTAAGATTCTAAAATATATAATTAATATAAATTATGATAGTTTTTAATTGTTTTTGTTCAGTCAAATGCAAACTGGTAACGGTTATTTCTGTTTAAGTAAATTTAAATTTAAGTTTAGTTTTACTGTTACAGCATAAAGCATAATAGCCCTATTTTGAGGAATGTATTGATAAATGAAAATTTTATTTTATTTAAGTATTACGTTATATTCATAATTTTGTAATAAAGTTCTTTCAAAACGTTATTATAAGAAAGACACACAATCGCCCATCACATGGTACCTACGGCATAAAGAATATCATATTGTATGGGATACAATAGAAATTCAAATTCATTAATTTCATAAAATAAATGTTTACTACTATTATTTTATCATACTTATATTATATATACGAATACAAAAGAATAATATCTTGGCAAGTGCATATTTTATCAAACTATATAATCAGTGTTTGAAAATTTTAAAAATTTAAAATAATAATAAAATAATTATGTAATTTATGTTTATTTATATATATAAGTCGATATCATTTTATTAATACTATAGTAATTTTTAATTAATTCCGGGATTATATGGAACTTTGTTTTATTGTGAAAATTACGTCAATTATCGTAATACCGTTTAATTATTACTGTAATATATTATTTCATTATCAGTTTGTTAACCATGTTAACACAGAGTCTAACAGTTTTGTGGGGAGAAGAAAATATGTTATCCAATTCTGAAGTTTTATTGTACTTCTATGCGTTTTTCTACATTGAGCACATAAAATTTTATTTTGAGGTTTAAGAACATAAATATACATGTTTTTATTTATTTTTATATGAATGAAAATTAATAGATTATTATTATTTTAGTATAACGTTTAGCATACTTTTATATACATCAAAATAAAGAAATATGTCCAGCAATATTTCCTATCTGTATATTGTATTCATAAAAATAATTTTGTTAGCAAGTGAATTCTTAATATAAGGATGCATGGTAACCAATGAAAGAAAAACACAAATTTATTTCGTCGCCTATAAGCCATGGTTAAAAATAATATTATTTTGTCGTGCCCTTGTAATAATTAAAATGTCATTAAAAAAACCTAATTACTTCATACATTATTTTAGAACTACGATTTTATACAAACAATGTTTTAAAATACACACTTCCTTTATTGTCAATAATACAGTACGGTATATACGGTTCGAAAATAATGTAGGGTAATAGGTTACGAGTTCTCGGGAGTGTTATTATAATTATATATAAAACTTGTTTTTTTACTTTCTCTTGTGTTTTAGGAACAAACTTTAGTTTTTTACAAGACAATTTTTTTTTCTCCTGAAAAACTAAAGGTTGACAGTTTTAAAAATTTAGGAAATTATACCATTTTTGGAAGTTTAAGACCGCATTTTATTATTCAACATTATTATTTAAAAAAAGATAACTGTCTTTGTACTTTGACACACCATAAGAATATCCATCTATTCTAATAACTTAATAAGTACAATAAAATTACTGAATTACAAATTAACAACCCTCCTAATTTATATTTTAGTTTCAATTAAAAGACACACAAGGAGTAAATTATAATTTCTTCTACTGAAAACCTGTAAATATACTCAAGATCCTAATAAAAATATTTTCATGAAACACCATAACAAACAATATAATAGTCCCAAACAATAATATTTTCCCTTTTATCAAAATATAAATACAATAAACTCCTTCTTTGTTTATCTTTTCCAGAGTAGTCATCGTTCTATTGAGGATAATGTGATCTGATTGTTGAACCTCTGAGTGTACAAGTGATAACAATATAAAGTGGTCTATACAAGAAATAATCATAACGGGAACGGGTCCATGTGATGTATTTGTATTGTTGATATATGGTGAATGTCTTAGTGTGTTGGACTGTATGGTAGTTGAGTAGTTCTTGAAGAATCTAAGTGTACAGTTTGCAGTTATGGACAGCGTACGTTGGATCAACGGTGATTGCAAGCTGCATCAACAATGTCTCACCAAAGAAAATTTGCTCAAGCTAAATAATTCAGTTCAAAGGAATAAAAGCAATGGTGAGTACAGGAAGTCAGTGTTGCAGAAGATCCGGTTTTAAACCTGTATTTTTTCCAGTGGGAGGCCATCTTTTCCAGCACACATATCCTGTTTTACTTTCTTTGTTCTCTATTGTACTCGCTTTCTCTAGAGACAGATAAGCTGCGTTGGAAAAGATGGCTTCCCGCAGGAGAAAATACCTCTTTAAGTGTATCGAAGTGTATATATTATAATCTTCGACTGTATTCATGAGTATTCGCGATTATAACAATCTCTGTGTAAAATTGTTTTCATATATGTTGACTCATGTAAACGTTATAAAATTGAAACGAACCAAGATCAATTTTGTTCCTTACATCTAATGAATATCGAAGCATTGGAGTCGCGAACTATCTTTCGTGTTCTTTTAATTATTTCTTCATTAATTTGTTTTCAGTAATAAAAAAGCGAAAATAACTAAAGCAACAAACCTAAAAGTGTGTTGTGGCATAATTATCTAACCTAAATGTTACCTTAGCTAAATGTTACCATTACCATATTTCTTTCTATTATTTGTCTTCACTTTTACAATTTTAATCAGCAAAGCCCGACTTATAGAAAACTAATTATAGCCCCAATAAACTTTAAATATTTTTTTCTACGGTTGTGGTAACGGAGATTTCATTCATTGAAATATAAAATAGTGTATAAATGTTGTACATTGTTAATAAAAGTGTTTATATCCAGCCTTTATCTGTAAGTGGAAAATACATTAGTTTACATAGGTTTGAAAGCGCAGTCTGCTACAATCGAGTACACCCATTAGGTGATATTAAACATGGCGCTGGTCATATTCATCTTACATTGGATTTATAGGCTGCTATGCGATACTGATAATAAGAATTTGTGACTCTATTTAAGGCAAATTTATTTACAAATAATAATATTCTGAAATGAAATTCCCGAAATGTAATCGATCTGAAAAGCAAAATATATGCATTATAATAATAAGATTGTGTAAGGAAAGATTTTAAATTTTGTGGAGCACCAAATGAAGCTATATCAGTATCTTACAGAATAACAGTTGTTGAAATCGAAGTTTAAAATTTCTACTATATTTTTTCTAAGAACTTACTACATATTACAATTCCATAATATTTCCTCTATTGAAGTTTCCATTTATTAACAATGTTTTAAATGATCAAATAATTATTAATTAATATTCATTTATCATTTTTTTAGTGTGAAACATTATGCTTTCTAATGGCATGTGTGCTACGGTATCCAAAGAAAACTGTTTCTTACAATCAACCCTCGGGAAATTATCTCTTGTAGATGATGGCATTTAATTCATTAAGATATATATTTTAATAATCTCATAGATTCCTATATTAATGTTAAGATTTCAAATTCACGAATATAATCCACAGTGCCATACAGCAAATACAAGCTGCAAAGTAAACAACACACCGGCCAGTGTCATGTATTTTCTCCAAGTTTCGGACGCGAAGTAATACTTTCCGTCTCATTGTATATTTTTATCGTTCTATTTTCTAAGAATGGAAATGATTATCGATTACTCCAATTAAAGTTCAGAATGACGACAAAACCTTTGAATGATGTTTAATTCTACGTCAGAAAAATACCTTCGAAGGATTTAAATATATCCGCCGTTTCCGTCTCGCGATCCAGCTTTGGGAATTCTATTAATTGATTAAAACAAAATCGAACGTCTATTTTAGTTGTTGTGGTCTGTTTTGTAAAACATGGTGTTGTCTATGGCATTTGATTGTTGTTTACAAATATTTAAGCTTTCCGATGGCCGAGTGCGTATTCATCGCCGAAAGTCCATGGCTACGGAAATGACTGTACTCTGTAGCAATTGCAGACGTAAGTAATAAGACACCGATTGTTTAATGTAACTTTTGATCTAACATTTGGAACTCTTTCTTAGGTTTTAAATATGGCGTGATATCAAACGTAGTACTATCTTAAAATGGCGATTAACCCACGTCTGTCAATATTCAAGATTCATGAAACTCTAAAATGTAAATCAGTTTCGTTCCGGCTACTTAATTAATAAGAATTACATTTAATGTTTGTTAAGTGGTGATAGCTTGAGCTTTTAGAACACATAAAAGCATCCCTTGTTAAAATTAATATTGACCCAAACATAACTTATTCTCTTCATCCATTTTCATGACCAGCAAACTTGTGCCGTATATTATTACACTGTTATTTTCCAGGAGGAATTCCAATTGCCCTTCCAAGAATTACTCCAGCGACATCAGTGTCATCAACTGATATTTTATCTTCTGAAGCATCATCTCCGACAACTAATGACCTTGAAAACGATGACAATGTCGATGGTGCCATTTCCATTGCAAAAACAGAGGAAAAGAAGTATGTCTTTTTCGATGATATTATTGTTGATTACCGAAGTCCCATTTCATTTGATGTTGAAGGAGTCTTAATAAACGGAAACAGAAAAATGGTGAGTTTGTCTCAGTGAGTTCTCATTTTCAAAAACATCGGAACAAGATGAAGAAATTCATGTACTAGACCTATATAATGACGAAGGTCTCCACAAATTTTAAGAGAGGTTATATTTCCTGAGGTTAAACCGTATATTAACAGAATTACAAAATACAGAAGTATAGATCATTAATATTAATGAACAATTTCTTGACATTATTGTGTTTTTTACTATACCATTCAGTACCTCAACATGAAATAGTCTGTTTCCGTTAAAAGTTGAGAATGAAAAGCGATTGATTTATTGGAGAAATCAGAAATATAACATCTCCATGTTCAAACTGAATAATATAAGAATAATTATATGAAAACTGTAACTATTCAAAAAATTGGATATATCTCAGGAACACTTTGTAAAGTCATTATGCAATTTTCAATATTTTGCTAAAGTGTTTCATTCTATATGACACATGTGTTTTGTTGCACTTATTAGTGTATGTAAGAATTTTTAAAGGGTTTTATTTTGCAATAACATAACTATTGTAATTAACTTTTATTTTTGTACTTTTCATGCTTTTAACTGATATATTTTGCAATTCATGAAAAGAACTTCTTAAATAATAATTATTGTGTAATAGTTCATTTACGTTTTCCATGAAGATAAATCTGACGTAATGATATTGGTTCGTTAATGATTGATCCTTGCTATCCACCAGCACTTGGTGATTAAATAAAATTAGTTAAATTTCCATAACAAGAATGATTATTAATTAGGCAGATAAGTTCTGGTAGAACTTTCTGTTTGTAATTATTACCACAAATCTGTCGGCGAAAAAAATACTTTTTCACAAATACAGTATATCCAACACATAGATTATACTTAACAAATAAATGTCCATCAATGTACAAGTGACAATAATTAAATAAGGTTTATCCATAGCTAATTTTGAAAGTCAGTATTAACTGTAGAGGAGCATTTCTGTACAACCTAGAAATAATTAACATGTTTACACATTTTTTTAATATTTCAATATTAATATACAAATCAATATTAATATACAAATTTATATATGATAGTTTCAATATTAATATACAAATTTATACGAATAGCTTCAATATTAATATACAAATTTATATGAATAGCTTAAATATTAATGTACAAATTTATATGAATAGCTTCAATATTAATATACAAATTTATATGAATAGCTTCAATATTAATATACAAATTTATATGAATCTTAAAAAACAGGTATTTTTCAATATTACTATCATCAGTCACCACTCCATCCCCTCATAACTGTAAACATTATTTTCCTCCAGATTTACAACGTGACAATTCGTTGGGCCGATTCAACCCGTCTTGATGAAACTCCACCAAGATTTCAACGATCATTCGTCGAGTTCGAACAACTTTACAACTATCTGCAAGCAAAGAAGAGACCAAAGAAGAAATTACCATTTCCTCATCTTCGCTTTTGTATTGGAAAGACTTTGCAGATAATTATAAAGAAACGTCAGAAAATGCTAGCCAAGTTCCTTCAGTCTGTTTATGATGAAGAATGGCTAAGGTGAGTCTCAGGGAATTATATTTTATTCAGTCATGAAACTTCTATAAAAACTCGTTGAAAGAATCTTAATATTTCCTCTCTGATCAACAATTTTGTCACTCCATAGGTCTAAAATATTTTACAAAAAAGTGCATAATCGAAACAACAAAGATAAGTGTGTTTATTCACACGAAATAACCATTTAATGGCTATATTACTTATTAACTATAATACTATTATGATTATGACTATTTGGATGTTAAAATGCATGATGCTTGGTATATACAGTACAGTACAAATTTTGTGTTTTTTAGTGTACAGTATATTTTCCATAAAAAAATTATTTAAAAACAAATCAAAGGAGTCTGTAGTTTCCCAAATCGTTTTTATTTACATTTTTTCTCTTCTTTTGTAGGCAGCATTTTACGATTTCAAAATAAAATTATTCTGATTGCTATATTTGTTTTAAAACATGTGTCTTCCAAAGACATAAAAGTATTATTCTTATGCAAATCAACGTTTATAACAAATATTATACCGTTAATCATAATTTCAATGCATACAGTAATAAAATCCGAATTAGGTAAACTTATTTTGGTCATTCTGATGTGTACAGCAGAAGTACACTAACCAGCACTCACTCAGCCAAAGAACTACATCACTCACACCGCTTTTCCATTCATTTTCACTGACAAGTTGCACAATGAAATGATGGAACCAGAATTATTCTTCAATAATATGTTAATATTATACTTTTTGTAAATATGAAATACAAATTTAGTAAGGAAAATACAGCGGCTGAGTCGTTTTAAGTACAGAATATCATAAATAAGTAAAAGTATAATGAAACAAAATTCGATATCAGTAAGACACGTATATAAGTAATTTAACAGAAGTCTCTTTTAGTTACATTGTAAGATACGTGAGAAACTATTACCGAATGCATTATCAGAATGTTGTAATATTTTTTTATTATTAAAATTGTAATCTTGTAAAAAATTCAATTTTGATCATATTTTATGATAATGTTCTATTACAGTATTATACTAAACATACCCTGTTTTAAATTTTCGGTCTCAACAAGAACCAATTTACTGGAGGTTCTGTATAGTTATGAAAGGATATTATAATCATAATTGTAAAAATAATCTAGCCATTTATAAAAAATTTGTACAATTCCTGAAATGAAAATAATATTGAAAAATTGGCCAAGTATGACATTTTATTTTAATACAACGAACTTTTAAGTAGATCATATAAAAAGCTCCATTTACGTACAATAACTGTAGTTTATCTTGTTGCAGACCCAATTGAACCTAAACGTTGAAATAGGCTCATGACACAATCCATATACTAATTTACTTTTTCAGTTTAGCTTATAAATTGTAATTAACTAATTTTATTTCACTCTAAATGTAGTTTTATTTGAACTTCAAAAATACGGTACATTCAAATCATAACACATTTGAAACTATAGTAATTAATCCCATCGGCATCCTTTTGTATTGAAACGAGCCTCTATGAGGGTTAATATAAAACAGACTTTATGTCTGTCAGTTTCTTTAAAAAAAAAATGAAAATAGCCCTGTTTTAAATCTATAACTGAATGGATTTTGGCTTGTGACAAATTATACAGAATATCCCAAATCTGTGGGAGCACATATTTGTCATTTACTGTTATTTCGTTCAGTAAACGCCCATCGATTCAAACTCCTGAAATTGGGTCTGCAGCAAGACACTAAGAACCCATGACTTTTTCTCTCTTTCTCATGCTAAGTTCAGTACAATTACTGAGAAATAAATTACTCTTGAAACGCAACTATCACACCTTCATATAAAAAAATACCAAATGGATTAACTTTCACATAGGTTTCTTAGTTAAAATATTTAGGCAAGTCATAAATGAAACTTAAGTAACTCAGCTAATGAATATTGTTCTAAAAAAAATAATAATATAATAATAATAATAATAATTTTTTATTAGTTCAAATGTTGTGAGCCATTAGCTCATTTAACATTATAAGCAAATTATAAGGCATTTCAATGATAACAAAATAACATAATACTAGAATATTACAAAAACATGAGTTCTAATATAATAATATATTATACCACTAACTTTTTGCTTTATCAATCTCAAATTATATACACTAGAATCAATGTGATGAAGCATACTGTAACTAATTGGTGCAGTTTAGCCTACTGATATAATTATGCTAACTCTATAGATTGTACTTTGTGGAATTATCATGGACAACTAGATTTATAATTTCTGTATAATAGGTTTTAGCAATTCCAATGTTATTAGAAAAAAACTAATGAAAAAGGGAAAGTAAGGATGTAGTATAATTATATTAAACTGGTTATAGCACATCGTTTAGGTAAATTAAATTTATAACCCAAGATAACCATCTGGAAGATTTTGTTTTTTGTACTGTCACAACAAAATTACTTGCATGTTATATGAACTCCTGAAGAATTCAACTATAATATTGATTTGTGACTGAGAAGCATAACAAAATACATATGGAAAGAGTTAAATTTAGTACACGAAAATCACACCAATCTACAAAAAAATGAAAGGGTAGAGCGTGTGGAAATTAAAAATAGCAATAACGAAACGAAACTTTTAATAGAAGAGCATAAAATATAGTAAAAAGAGATGGTTAATTCTGGCAGAGTATACTACGCCATTTTTGTTAACGAGACTCGAGGGAATAAAAAGAGAAGAAAACCTCATCTTCCTATCTTACATTCTAACCGACTTGAGGAATTTGGTGGGATCAAATCTCGAAAGATATTAACTCTAGCATACCTACATTTTTTGTTACCCTTTTATCCTCGCTTCAGAAATCCCTGGGTTGAGATTAAAGATTTAAGATATTTGATTCACTGATACAGCTTATACATACATTATAAGTGACCCTTTCCGATCCTAAGGTATGTAAGGCAATAAAGATGGCACAGTGCACTGAAATATTACGCTTAGTGTAGATAATCTTTACTTCATATATGATTTTAGAGTTGCTTACATGACAATAAAAATAGTGAACATTAATTAAGAAACTTTTCATGGCAGTAATATTGTAATTATGGGTATGACCAAAATTAGAGAAAACTTTAGCTTTTCAAACGTAAATCCTAAGTTTTACTTTAAAACTGTTTTAGAAAGCAGTCAAACTTTTGAGATTCTACCACTTTTTGGTGCATCAGCATGTTAATTAGCAATAGTAGCCTAATATACTTATATTTAAAGACTAAAAAGGTTTCTGATGTGCTTCTGACAAAGTTTTAAATCAATTTAAGTTCAAAAGGAAAACTTCAGTTAGTACACAGTCGTGGCAAACAACTTATTAATAATAATAATAATAATAAGAGAGCTTGGAGGATGCATCTAATCCGCCCGCTTCTAACCGACCAAAAGGTAAAAGAATGAAATGGACAAAAGATAT
>JAQIWE010003133.1:0-12156 GCA_034698565.1 Campodea plusiochaeta | reverse complement strand
TCTTCGCTGAAATATTGACAAAGATTTTGTTTCATTTATGGATTCACCAGTCGTAGAACAACCAAATTTGAATAATTATATTAATTGAGATGTGTTATGTCTGTTATATTTCATTTGTAATGAATGTAAAATGAATGTTCCTGTAATGAAAACATTAGAATTGATATAATTCATCAATCAATGAAGTATGTTCCATTAAGTTAATAAGTAAGTAACGTTATATCATACGTAATGAACTTTGAAAACAACATATCAAGATTTCTGTAACAGTCATACATTTTTAGATGTTGTCGGTTATTGTATGAATTATTTTATATTTAAAAGGGTGCGTTGAAACAGAACATTGGAGAGGATCATGCTTGAAGCATGTATGATTTCAATTATGTATGCATCATACAATCAAACAAGTTGTTAGCAAAAAATTCACTATGTCACGTGATATTTCAAGTAAAATTGCGACCATAATTAATTATTGTACTTTTTCTTCCCATTTACACACAGTTTCAGAAGTGACACCTGAGCACGAAGAGTACTTGGCAACTTTCAACATAAAACCCTTCGTAAAACTTAATCGGGAGGGAAACTGCTACGCGTTACCGGTAAGTCTAACGTTTGTTACAGGACATCTAATGAAATTTGAATTATAAAATTACAACTATGATTCTTTCTCCTACGCAGAACTTTGTTGGACTCGATGGATTGGGGCGTTTTGTAAATACGTACGCTGCCTATCTAAAGAAGTTCGTAAGGTTAGCACCAGGAGAAACAAAACACAGGATGCGCTGCGAGATTTCAAAACGATGTATAGGTTTCTTCCAAACAGGACACAGCGTCAGAAATCATTACAAATTACATCATCCAGAGATACAGGAGAAGACAGTATGTATTAAAGGTTTTCCACACCAAAAGTATCGAAAGCCGAGGAAGCAGCATCCTAAAAAACTTCATAGGTAAATGAAACTGTTTTTGACGTTCAATATGGTGTGCGCTATTTTGGAACACTTTTTATATCATAATGTTCATACTTTTGACACACTACAGCACTGTTTGTATCAATAATCATTTATTTACAATTGATGTCAACTAAGAGTTCCATCACGTAATCATGATGGTACATTGTTTTAATACAATATAATAGTTGAAACATGTACATGCAAATATATTGTATCAGGGAAATTCTAAAAAAATAGGAACGGATACAATGTATAAATGATTTATAATATTACTTTTTGGTAGATAACATATACAGATTGCATCAGTACAATGATAACGCTGAAATAACTTTAGGGAACTGCATTGTATCTACTACTGCTAGTGTAACTTGCCCAAATATCATGTTATGAATTTTTACAACCTTTGTTTCAGGAATTTTACCAGTACATTGTATTGATACAATGTTAACGTTGAACTGTAACATTGATTTTCACTGATGAGTTATACATTCTATTAATACACTGAAATTATTGAAACATGTATATTGAATTAAATGTAAATTTCATAAATTACATCATTATCTCCATTTACTTTTCTTTGTGAACGCAACAACAAATATATTTATGACATTGTTTTCAACATAGAATCGAACTATCGATTTAAAAAATATTAATTAAAAATTCCTTATACGACTGTCATTTAAGGTTAGGTATATCTGAATAAGTTATTTTCAGTGCACTAACAACAATATTTTTCCAGTACACCCAGTAAGAGTGGTGGAAACATGGCTTATGATTTGGTTAAGCATCGTGTGTCCATATTTCCGGATCCATCAGATATCATGTCTTCTACATTGAACCAATTAAATGATGCTCCAGCTGTTGCAAAGCATGCAATGTCATATATAACAACAAACCTGCTTTAATAAGACATGTTGAAGATGGTACATGTGTCCTGTAAGTGTAATTTAATAATTTCTGTTCTTTATGGTGCATCATAGATATTGTTAAAATTGAGTGAAAATAGAAGGCTAAATTAATACAACGTATGTAATTTCTGACACTATGTTTCTGAGTTAATAATGGTCATGAATAACTTTGCATAAATATTCATAAAACTACAGATAATTTAAAACATGTATCATCCAATCATGACATATGTCATTAGTAGCACAATAGATTTGATTGTAATATTTAAATAACATTATACATTAACTCGATGGATTGACGTATGTTAGCGTCACAAAAATCAATGTAAGAAGGTTTAAGTCATGTATTCAAGAATTGAGTCAACAGAGATAGTATATTTGTGAAATGAAGTTGAAATATTGCCTTTTATTTGCATGTCAGATATGAAATGTAATTGTAATGACATTGATTAACAATGTTATTTCTTTACACAGACGCTCTGATGTCGATGAAGTCTAGGAAATTAAGAAGTAAATGGCCGTCCTCATGAAGAAATAGTTCTTGTAAAATAAAATTGTATGATGCAGTTTGAATGTTATATTGTTGGTGTTAATTGGTGTTGTGGAATCATCTTTCTTGAACATTTCCTATACGTAAACTTTACAGAAACCACTGTGACAGTTATTCATTATTAATTGGCTTTTGTTACAATAGTTGTCCGATGAAAATGTTGTCATTTTGTAATAACAATTACTTACCTATCTCATTCGAAATTGTGTTTAAAATAAGTGTCGTGTTATATCAATGTATAATGTTGAGCGGCTGAGTGTATATTAATAACTTTTAATTTGTTTGTTTATTGTAATGTTGCGCCTATGGAAACTTGTACCCTCTAGGGAGATGATGTCGCTTTGGCGTCATTTACATTTAATTAATATTTTTTACGTTATTTTATTTTGCGTTACATTCTATTTATAAAGTTTCCAGTGTTAATACTGTTTCTGTTTTTTTTTAATTATGTTTCAGTTAACGTTGGATTTAATATTACAGATAAAACATTGTATTTTTCAGGTAATACAATGTATCGGAAATGAAAAACATGTTTCGGGTGCATACAAATTTATGTAACTCGATAGAAATGGCTATCGTGTACTGTATTAATACTAAGTTTTCTTA
Organism: Campodea plusiochaeta; assembly: GCA_034698565.1. Lineage (NCBI taxonomy): Eukaryota > Metazoa > Arthropoda > Diplura > Rhabdura > Campodeidae > Campodea > Campodea plusiochaeta. The sequence goes on along the minus strand of JAQIWE010003133.1, from coordinate 9,139 downwards.
AAAATTAATGTAATTAGTAATACAGAAATCATACCATATTATAATTCACACGTCATAACATGAGTGAGAAATGTAACTCGTTAACAATGTTTCGTAAGATGTATACTCTCTTTTTTTCATTTATTTCTCTTTTGAATTACAGGATATGATTAAATAAATCGTGTAATTATATTTAAAGAATGCTATTTATTACTGTCATTTCCTTTGCAATTTGCGAATGTATTTTAAAAGATATGGAACCTAATATTTAATGCGGAAACTGTGTTTGGCTCGATTTAAAGTATCAGTTTCTTTACATAAAATGATTGTACAAATTTTTATTTTCAATCCAAAAAATCAGTAGTAACACAATGTTGTGGGCCCCGTTTATCACCCAATAATGTTTTTTGTTTTTGCTTTCCATAAATTATAAACTGCATTTGTATCACTTTTCAAACTTTCAGAAAATGTACACTTTGATATTGTGAATAACAATTTCTTTCCAATATTGTTACTACATTCAGGCATTAATAGCCATATTTACATAGAGAGTACAGTTGGCATTCTTGATTCGCTGAGGAAGTTACAATGGATCATCAGAAGTGGACACATCTACATATCGAGTCATAACGTCTACGTTATCTCAGTTACGAGATGCTCGTTCAGTTTCCGTCCCAAGTAGCAAAATATTGATGGCCCAACCAAAAAAATAACGTAATATTTTTGCTTGGCACGACGTTAAAAACCGTTGCCGGTGCGTCATCTTTGGCCGCTGGCGCAACGTTGGCCCAACTGGTTGTAATTTCGTTGGGCCACCGTGGAAGGCCAGCAATAACAGTTGATTTACCAACAAAGGCCCAACGTTGCGCCAACGGCCAAAGATAACGCACCGGCAACGGTTTTTAACGTTGTGCCAACCAAAAATAATACGTTATTTGTTTTGGTTAGGGCCATGAGATAGTACGAAATAAAATACAGATACTTCATAAAATTTCTCGCGATTTGATTCAGCAGTTTTTGAGTAACTATTTTTGTATTTTGCGAAATTACTACATCATAACATTCTGGGGGACAGATCTATCCACCAACATAATTATTATACGATAATTATGATTTAGAGGGTTTTATAGAAATTAATTTCTCAATAACTGATTTATGAAATCGTTAGAAATTTGCTGAAGTTATTTATTTTCATTAATAAAGTATCATTTATTCAAAATTACAAGTTTCTATATGAAGAAAAATAATTTTGATGGCGTTTCAGTGAGCATTATTTATGAATGGGAAAAAAATAATGTTAAAAAGGATTCTAATAAAATATTGATTAATGTCAAAAAATGTTTCAAGTTAATAACGTACAAAATTTCTGTAACATTATATTATTTATTTATATATTAAGATGATTTTAATTATTATTTTATAGTTGTGTAGATTTATCTGAAGATGACACATGACATTTGTGTCGTAATAATAGTCATAAAAAGACAAGTTTTGAAATAAAGGCCATTGATTCAGCACTATAATACATCATTTTGTGTATTGTTTACTTTATGTTACATTCAGAAAATCCAAACTTTTAGTTTGGATTTTCCCAAAAATAAAACCCCTGCTGGCGTCGGTACTGAATTTTTTTGCTAAAACATGTTGGTACCCCATTAGTCAAATCATAATTATTAATTCTGATTACTTCTCTCTTCCTTAATACGGACCTGTTCCGGTCGCCGACACTGATTATTTCACATCCTCCAAATGACGTTGGCCCTACGACAAAAAGCCAACGAACAACTGCCCAACGGTGCCAACGTAAAAACAGATGAGGGGTCAACGAGCTGTGCTACTTGGGACGTGTCTACATTTCCGAAGAAGCAAAGTTCCAGAAGTTTGCGGTAGATGGCAGTGCAGAACAGTCAATCAGTGTACACATTTCGGTACTTATTACGCCCTTTCCAATGAGCCCAATGTAAATTCTAATTCTTATCTGCAGCTTTTTGAAATTTTTAGCTATTGAGGATTTTTTAAGTATGTAAAATTTTTAAGTTTTTCTAAAATTTGGTTATACTGTACCTTTACCTTAATATTCGTACTATATTATTAAAAATAAATATAATTGTTAGTTTTAATTATTTGAAAGTCCTGCGGAGCTTTTATTAATTTATTATTTTCAATTATTATTAAGTTACTGTTTCATGTACTTTGTAAAATAATGTAGGTACTTTCTACTGTTAATGATGCATATTTTGAGAGTTCTGTTTATTTATTTCTCTATTTTTAAGTAACCTTATTATCGTTAGTATTTTCGAGAATAATTTACCTGGCAAATTCTAATAACAATCTAAAAATACATTTTTCTTAATCGTTTTATTCAAATTCGATTTCCCTTATAAAATTAAAGGGACTGGAAAGCCAATTTTCTTCTTTTTCAGTTCTTTTAATAGTATTTTCAATTGATTTTTTTTTATGATTTTTGAAAAAAGAATGAACGAAATCTGTTCAGCCATTTTGGAGCTACACACACTTGAAGTTCACAGATAAGCTGAGTTACCTGTGAACCTCTATCGTAAAATCTTTCGGAGCTCATAACTTCTGAACAGTAAGTCGGAATTTGATCATTCTTTTTTTTTAATCTTAAAATTAATTCATTTATTTAATAAAAAAAACTTTTTTTGTCATTTTGAAGCTACTGGATTCTGAGATCCAAATATTCACTTCACAGGTAACTCTTCTCATGCTGTGTTTTACAAATGTCCATATCTTATAAACGGAAAACAGTAGAGTGATAATTTTTATACCGAAAATAATGAAAAACTTAGTGCCATCTTTGCAATAAAATTAAAGGAAATATATTTCGCTGTTCAGTCCCTTTAATATAGAACTAGCTGTTTTTAATTATAATTTTAAACTATTTATAAACTAACGACTTAAGTTCTGTTCCACAACTGAGATATTGAGAGGTGATAGTTTTTGATAACTAAACGGTTTAAGAAAAACTGCATTTGACTATTTAATTATTATTATTATTATTATTATTAGTAAAAATGATTGTGTAAATTATGTATGTTAAACTAAATACAAAACGTATGTGAAAAGTGAAAAATTAAGCCTTAATTATAAAAAAAATTCTGGAATAGAATCTCATTTTATAAAATATCTCTAAGAAGTGCTCCCGCTAACCATCTCGAGGACTGCCTTTCGACAGCCCTTTAAAAAAGTACATCGACGTCACACTGAAACAAAATTGTCCGTTTTGATGTAGTTAAATATTCATCTGCTGCTTTTCCCAAGACGACAATTTTTTTATGATAGTAATAAAAATTAATTTAAATAATGTTTTATAATAAACTTTAAACGTTAAATATTGTAATTTTTTTTCACACTGCGGGTGAAACAATACTACCGAGAAAAAAAAATAATCATCAAATAATGCAAATTCTATATAATTATCAGTTTTTTGGAATGCGTTTTAATTAAAAGAAATAAATTGACACTAAGTTTGTGTATAACTGAGTGTAAATAAATAGTTTAAATGTATAATTCTTCGTTTCACAGGATAAAATTTGTTGTTTTTACAAACATTTTATAATTTGTATGAACACTACCTTATTAAAAAAAGTTCCGAAACTTGAAAATTGGTAGAATATTACAGCTTAATAATGTTATAAAGGTTTGCAAAGGTATTGATCACAAAGGTGATAACTGAAATCAGATATTTATTGTGAAATAAAAATACACCATATTACATGATTTTATTGTTTTGGAAATTCTGAAGCCATCAGTAAAATGAATTAAGATTACAAACATTATTATATGCTTTGTGTTGCATTATCAGAAATGCAGGATATATTTTTAGTATTAATAAAATGCAAAACAATTCGCTAGGGTATTTAAAATTAATTGTGAATGTTGATTCAGACATGTAATTTAGTTTTTCTGACAAGACCAAGACTTTCTTTTACTTGGTTTTGTACGAGACCCAAAACCAAGACCAAGATCTGATATAAAAAGCCTTGTATCCCAAGAGCAAGACTATGGACCCCAAGACAAAGACTCTTGTACAAGACTCTTATGTCTTGGGTGTATTACAAATATGAAGAAATAAATCTTTTTTTTTTAGGAAAATTAGGATGTAAAAGTTACATGTAAGGTGATATGTATGGCGAAAAAGAATTAATACATGAAAAACTTATTTTATTTAAGTTTTATGGTATCGTATCTATATAACGACCAAGATCAAGACTTTAACCCAAGACCAAGACTCTTGTACAATACTTTTGAGTATTGGAAATAAAAAAAGATTGTAAATAAATAAATAGTGGTTTTAGAATAATTAGGTTGTATAATATTAATTAATTTCATACACAGGTAATGCCGGGTAATGCTAATCAAAATATTGTAACAATGCATTAAACATTTCGAGGAATTTTCTAGACCCAAGACTCTTGTACAAAACCAAAACCAAGACTGGCACACCCAAAAGCAAGACCAGGGCAAGTCTTGGTCTGTTTTCCAAGAGAAAAGTTTTGGGTCCTATACCTAAGACCAAGCCCAAAACTTGGTCAGTCTTGGTGTTGCCTTCAGAAATACTAATGCAATTACCTATTATCTATTAAATTATTATAAGAATATTAGAAATGGCCTTATTGTAATTTAATTTCCAATGCAACGAAATTATTGTCATTAAAATATACAGTATTTAATAATTCAATTTATACAGAGGCGTCATTTAGGAGGGGCAGGAGGGGTCATGCCCCCCCCCCTGAGGTTTGACTTTTGAGAAAAAATTAAGAAAAAGAAAGGAAAAAACTATGAAAAAAAGTGAAAGTCTCTTAAAATAGCAAAAGTTGAAATGACGCCCCTGAATTTATAGTATTTGAAACCTCAGGTGTAGTTCAAACATAAACTGAACAATATTTCATTATACAATCATGTTCAATATTGCTCATTCTAAAAAGGAATGCAGTAATGTTTACACTTTTGACATGATCGATGTGCAATACTGCCATACATTACGTACGAGGTTTTTTGTTCATAATGATACAGAAAATAAACTCGACAGTTTACAAAATCAAAATTACGGTGATTAGTTACAAGTTTTCAGAAAAATTACATTTACTATAAAAATACAAGCTTTGTAATAAATGATATCATAAGGACATATATTTTACTGAATATTACGAAAATACAAAATAGAGCAGTAATTTTCTTATTTTTATTCTTGACATATTCTGAGGAGAAGTGCATATTATATTTTCAGTTTGTCGGATTATATTTTTATTAATTTTTAATACATTTTATGTGAATTGTCTTATCAATGAAAGAAAGAATGATGCTATATCAGAGTAATTTTTCCAATAATCAAATTGGTCAAATGAATAATTTTCAGAATTTTTTTTTAATGCCAACTCATTTTTATTTAATGCCAACTCATTTTTATATAAATAAATATATATATATATATATTAATATTACAGACACTCTACACTTAAACTTTACAAACATAAAACTTAAAAATTATATTACCACCAGCTATGATTGAAGCAAATTTAAAATAATAGACAAAGTATTCCAGACATAAAATTAAAAGTATTCCAGGCAAAACAACACAAAAAATTATTTATTGCCAAAATTATATAAATACTCACATTTTAGTGTTACAATAAACTTATTTGTAGTTAATATATTTCTAATATAAAGTTACAGTTCTCATAAATTTATAACTTCAGTCCCGGTAATTCGTCAGATGTATTAATGGTCTTTCCACATTAAAATTTTGCAAGCAGCAGGTATTACTTTTTGATATTGTTTCATTATAATAAATTAATAAGCAGGTAAGTGAGAATTATTAAGAAATTTCTTTGGGGGGAGCCCTCCGATGCTGATAACTATTATTTTTTGAATGATAGTAATCCTTTGCAACCATACAGGGTGGGCAGTTGCCCACCCATTAGATTTCGAAATTTAAAATAAAGTAACGTATTTAAAGAAAAATGAAGCAAAAAATAATAAAGACTAGAAAAATAATATTAGCAAAATGAGGCCAAAATTTTTAAAAATATCGTTAAAAAGTGATCTAAAATAATGAGTTTTCCCAAAATTTTGTAAGCTCTCGCCAATCATGATGGAGCTTTGCGGACGGTCTCCAACGGTATCAGCAATAGTCAGACTTTTGCCCCTCCATTAGCGTCTTGACCGCCTATGTTTGCAACACATCAGTTGTAATACAACAAGAGCAATGAGTATATTATTTGCTTCTGCCAGGTGCGGGTACGGGTTCTCACAGAAAACATAAGAAAATTTAGATCAAATTTTATAAAATATCAATAAAAAAGGCCTAAAATAGTGAGTTTTTAACTGTAATTTTCTTGGCTCGCGCTAACCATGGTGACGCTCCTCAGATTGTCTGCGACGCTGTCCCAATTTAGGGGGATACCGTCTCCGCAGAAATTTGTCTTTGAATCCGCCCCTGGCTTTAGCTTACAACGGAGGTATAATCTAGCAATATCACGAGTGCCGGGGGAGGGGGGGTTAAACCTCCAGATTTAGTATACTCATTGATTGCGTGAATCATACTTCAGATGGAATTTATGTAATTTTAAAAGTTTTATATTATTTCATTTGGGTGGGCATTCGGGTGTGCACGGAAAATTTTAGGCGGGTCTGCTTTCCATAACATAAGTTGGATATTCGTATCGAATAATGTCTGCATACTTTTCTCAGAAATAATGTTGCTTAATTAATAATATCATAAGAATATTTAAATAACATTTCCACCAGTATTGTGAAACAGGAAAATACAATGAAAATTCTTATACTATAATACTAACTTGCATCATCTGCTTTGTCGTTTAGTATTCAGTTATTGAGTTATATATTATCATAATTATGTATTATAGTATTTTTAATTAAGTATAAAACTAGAATAATTGTTATATTTACATTTTAATTTTAATTACGTAAATATTTTGCAGATGCCTTGGTGGTTCTTTCTCATTAGTTATTATTATTTCCCTTTTTTTATATATAGGTTTCGCTTTTTGACACTTTTAGTTATAATTTTGCATCAAATTGGTATCACAAAATATTATCAGAATGATCAACAATAATTTTTCGAAAACAATCACAATTGTAAATTTAAATGTTGATTATCTAAGAAATTTTATTATTACCACTTGATTATTTTATATTCACAATTTAGGCGTACTATAAAATAGTGATTGTAAAATATTGACATTTAGCCTCTTACCTCCTCTAAATATTAACATATTTTCCTATTTTCTTCTTATAAAATCTGTATAAATGAAAATCTTTTATATTATTGGAGCAGCATCATAATTTTTGGAACTTTGATGCAGTGAACTGTTATTAGAACTTTAAAGGCACTTCGCTACCAATTTATGTTTGGAGATAATCCTTTTTACAAATAGAAATATATTTCCGTATTTTACTCATACTAGTTTGTTACACACTGCATCCATTACATGTGTCTGTAAGAAATTGGAATTTCAAATCTAAAAAAAAAAACAAGATAAATAGTAACCCAAATTTTCACAATCTTTCGGACCTTTACATCAGAAAAGAAGGTCAGTTACTATCGTAGGGTAGAAAAAACGTTTTTTTATGAAGAAAAAATAATTTCAATTGTTTTTATAGTACTGCATGGTTCGCATAACCGTAGCCGCATGGTCGCATAACACTCGCTCCATAAGTCGATAACTAAAAACATTTGAAAAAGATTTTTCCGATCAGATGTAAAGACGTAATTGCTTGTGGTATTTAAAGAATGTAATTATCTCAAGCGCGGCGTTTGTAGATTTCCAAAATTCATAAAGATAACAAAGATGCAGCCATAAGAAGCCGCCTGAACGCATGATTTTTCAAACGATGTCCCGTCCCCCCACCCTACTGAATTTTTGAAAAAAGAATGAACAAAATCGGTTCAGCCATTTTGGAGATGCGTCTACCTGAAGTTCACAGACAACCTGTGAACCTCTATCTCAAAAAATTTCTGAGCTTGTAGCTTGTGAACCATAAGCCGGAATTTTGCCATTTTTTAAGTCATAAATTAAATATTTTTATTTAATAAAAACAATTTGGTTGTTACGAAGCTATTAGACGCTAAGATCCAAAAATTCACTTCACAGGTAACTCCTCTGATTATTATTATTATTATTTTTACAAATCGCCATATCTCATGAACGGAAAATAGTTGGATGATAATTTTTAAACCAAAAATAATAGAAAAATATGTACTATCAGTACAATAAAATTGAAGGAAATCTGATTCGCTGTCCAGTCCCTTTAAGATTACAGCCATCATCATTAGTGTAATTCATGTTGCATTATCAGAAGTGCAGGATACTTTTTTAGTATTAATAAAGTGCAAAATATATCGCTAGGGTATTGAAAATTTATTGTCAATGTTGATATGGTCATGCAATTACCTATTATCTATTAAATTATTATAAGAATATTAGAAATTGTCTTATTGTAATTTAATTTCTATAATGCAACGAAATTATTGTTATTACAAGACACAGTATTTAATGTCCAATGTATAGTATTTGAAACCTCAGGTGTAATTCTAATATAAACTGAACAATATTTCAATACACAGTCATGTTCCATAATTATTGTTCATCCATAAAAAAAATTAAAGTTCTTTATCGCCAGTGTTTTCTAACATAATTAATTCATAAATTAAACAATTTTTTTAAATACAAATAATTCATCAATGTTTATAATTTTTTATGGATTTCTACATAATGACAATACAATCATCAAAACATTTATCTTTTTAAGATTTTTACAATTATTTAAAACACGTCATATATTTCAAAACAATAGTGTATAGGTGGTCTAAGAAATTCTAAGCTTTTAAAAGTTGACAAACTTGTAGGATAAAATTATGAATATATTGCAGTAGAACCAGAGATCTTCTCATGAAAAATAATACTTTTTTAGAATAAGTGAAATTTAATATACAGGGTGATTATAAAGTCATGCACATTTTAAATAATTTAATGTAATAGCAATTTACGAGATATAAGAACATAGTATACATTGATGAATTCACAACATCATTTTTTTTTTTTTTAATTTTTAAATTTATGCTTTTAAGTGTTCAAAATGGCGTCCTTCTTCCTGCTCTAATAAAAGGATACGG
>JAQIWE010003132.1:0-12157 GCA_034698565.1 Campodea plusiochaeta | reverse complement strand
AACGATAATTATATTTTACTTCACTTATTGATATCACCCTAAATTAAATATTATAAAAATATTTTGTAATTTAGTTTTCGACAATATTCGTTTAAAACTATTCAGTTTAAATTGATTTATCAATATTTCACTGAAATGTGAGAATATACTGTACGTGGCTTACAAGTAAATTGTGTCATTACAATTAATTGGCATTGGCATTAGATTACAAATTTCAATATTACACAATATTTGTGTACACTGTTAAATTGAATCATATTTTTAACAAAACAAATGTAATTAAGTAATTATTCTGGTTTGGTTTGACATTTAATATTATTTTTAGATTTGAAAACCTCAAATTCTATTGACTGATGTGCTGTATGACCCAGAATTTCCAACATTACATTTTGAATAACTTACAGATTTGTGCTAGCGCAAAAACATGGAAAGTATAATGAATGCTTACAGTATCTTTCGGGTACAATTAAGAATTATAAAAAAATGACAGTGTGCTGAGCGTAATTTTGGTTAGTAACCATTTTCGAAATGTGAATTTCTATCAGAAAATAATACAATAAAATAGTAAATGTCATCTATAATTGTTTTAACTTGGCACGTAAACATAAGCCAAATAATATGTATTCCAGGTTTGACACTTCTTGTCTATATTTATCATCCAGCTGAGTGAATGATATAATATTTCATACCCTTATAAGACATATTACTTTACATCAATTATTCAAATGACCAATATCGACACATGATATCTTCTTTAACCACTCGAACATACACTAAAACTAAATCCCCTACGTACTGTATACTCTTTGAAACAGTACAAACACAATCCTGAAGCTCGTGCACGCTCCAAGTAAACCCTCCCTTCCGTCCCGTTCTATCATAACACATCCATCATAAAGCAAAGTCGGAATATTGCAACATGCAAGATATTCTTATTTCTCACGGTTTATTCATATGAACTTGTTACTCGACGATCGCTGGAGCTGTAAATAGTTCCCGGCATGCAATTGCTTACCCCTGGGCTATAAATTAGTTCTAATGACAAATGAGGAAATTATATAGCTCTGTTTTACGCTAAATTATTACTCGGAAGACTAGGAGAAGACATTGATGACTGGTATCAATGGTAAATGTATCCTTAAAATAGGATATGGTTCCTTTCCGGAGCAAAGTTTTATCGTTTTCAGAGGCGCGATGAGTTAGGTTATAGTTTTCTGTAATGCGACTTTTCACTCTTTCTTGTCGTTTTTGTTTTTAATTCTCGAGAGGAAGTAAGTAAAGAATAATGTTGGGGAAAAAGAGAAGAGTAGGCATATAAAATTTTAGTGTTAAGAATATTAGTCAATGGATTATTATAGCGTTCAGCGTCGCGCTGCTTAAAAAGGTTAAAAAAATATTATAATCATTATAAAAAATCAATCTTTCTAAGAAACGTGAATATATTGAGTTACAAACACACAATCATGCCTCATTTAGTGATATGCTTAATTGGTGCAACGAATATTACAATATTTTTAATTCTCTATTTGAAATGAAAAGGGCAATATTTTTTAATATGATAAATGTAATGGTGGTCAGAATTTAGTTTTAAGTCTTTTTATTGAAGAGTACTGGTTAGCGTACTTTCATTACCATAATGTGTTTAGATGTTTAGATATTGTTATAATGAAAATTCGGGAGAATAAACCTCCTTCTGGTGCAATGTTTTGGTTAAAATGTGCTCTTTTCTGACTATTTCATATTAGCTAGTTTATAATTTGTTCCGTAAACACTGACGAGATACAGACAACCTAAATGCAAAGTATATTTACATTTCCTAACATACTCTTTGTCTATAACCTTTGTTTACCAAAGATTATACGCTCTCACTCACAATACTCTTCAGTATTTAATGTGTGTTTTCTTGCATGAAAACTTAAAAAGCAATCATTAAACTTTATAATATTACCGTAAAGTAGAGTAGAATACAGAACAAGAAAACTGTTCAATTTCCTAAATACAGGATCATGTTAGGAAATTAAACTATAGACCTTTGTATTACAGTAACCTGGTAGGCTTATCTGCAACTGACAAGCAGAGTGAATAATATAAGTAAAACTATAAACACAAATTAGTTGCTTTCATAAATGATAAAATAGTCACAGTGGTTGTATAACTATTACGTACGTATAAGTACTGTAAACCAGCTTGTGGTATTTTTTTTTATTTTTCACATCAGAATTTCAGCTTGTCGAAACTGATCAACAGCAATTTACCAGATGTACTCACATCCTTGTAATGCTATGATATAAGAGGCATACTTTCATTACTTTGAAAATCAAATTCAAAAGACAAAGGCACAGTAGTAATTAATGCCTTTAAAATTTCAATAATAGTATACACGTACATTATACAGTACAAGTCTGGCAATGTTTATTTTACCACTCCTAAGAGAAATATTTCAATAAATTCATATAAATAATACATAACAGTACGTTAAGATGCTGCTGCTTCTAAAGTATGTACATATATTGTACTGTATATGTCCTTGTGAAGACCTATACGAAACAAATTAGTTGATTACAAATTCCTGGATCAAATGAATAAATTCAAAATTGGCATTCAGTACTACTGTATAGTACCAAAGAAAGCATACTATTAATTTAACATTCAGTTAGATATTTATATACAAAAGAACGGTGATGTTCACAGTCCTTCGTATACAGATACTTTATGGAATGCTCAAATTAAATCTCTGTTCTCAGAAATCCCTCAAATATTCTTGAATTATACATTAAATATAGACTGCTGTGCAAAACCACAACTAATAATGACCTGTATGGACATTGCAAATATTAACACATAGGCTATTTTCGTCATCAGAAAATAATTATATTGCACGGCGGATAGATCGCAATTTCTCAACTTATAAGTTTACTTCCTAGGTATACGGGTATAACTTTGAGAGTGTATTTTCTATGTACTGTGTACATTTGAATAATAGATTACTCAGTACATCAGTGTAGGTTCTATATAGAACTACACAGAACAGAGTAGTTTTATGCATTTAAAGTTCTTCCGCTTAAATAACTATAGTGGTAATATTTATCAGTATCAAATCAACGCAGATGTAACATATCAGATTCATTTTGTTAATCCAAATATGCTGCAGTACCAAACATATTTTACCATGTACAAGTGGAAGCATAATTTACAAACATAATTATGTTATAGCTCATAAAGAAGACGAAAAAAACTTCCGCGATAATAACACCACTAACAGTCCTTTTAATTTGCACCCAACCAGCGACAGTTCCTACGTCACTTACGTACCCAAAAACCTATACAAAAACCTCTTTTGAGATTTTTCTTCCATTAATCTATAACTCATACCTCATGCATCGATAGTCAGAATATTGGATTTACAATGATAAACCATTGATGATGCGATGATGGGCCAACACAGAAAAAAAAATCGATTCCAACTTTTTGTGTGTCATCATCAAAGGCGAAAAAGCAGATGACGCTGTTCCAAAAACTTTTTGTAGGGTCATCAACCCAGGAGTTTTTCAACACCTTCCTAACGCCTAATCGTTCCCTCTATGTCAATCGAAGGGGTAGGATTGGTGTGAAGTCGAAAAAGGGCCGACGTGTGGGGTGTTTTCATGCCATGTATTTTTTCGTGTGGTAGGTAACTTTCTAATGATTTTTTTGTCATCTGTTGTTAATTAAATTTTTAACGTGATGTAATGTATTATAAATAATGATATAATTTCACTATCTCATTTTCTGTACAAATTTACATAGTCTATGTTGAACATAATGAATATATATATATATATTTTTTAAAATACAAAAAATGCATAAAATGATCAAAGTGTTATGATTACAAAATTTCAAAGTGAAATAAAAATATTTAAAAGTGGAAATAGCATGAAAGGAAGACATACTTTTTTAGGCATTCCTATAATATTACATTCAAGAGTAAGCAGCAAATTCAAAAGAATCCTTAACAATTGAAGAATTTCTGTACATATCTAAAAGGAAGAGATATACAGAAAATGAAGCATTCATAATTGCTGGAACTTCAGTGATTTTTATATATATATATATATATATTTTCGTAGGTGGTTCAATAAATGTTTAAATTATTACTACTATTGACCTACCTCTGCATTTTTCTTTGCCATAAAAATAAATTTTTTGATGATTTTGAATCAAAGTAGTTCAAAGAGGGTTTTTTATAAACAAAATAGTGATTATTCCATGTCATCCTCCTCACGTCATCAGCATTTTAGCAACGTGTAAAAAGTTTCACAATGAGATTATTTATAGCAAACGGACTTTCAGATCTGAAAACCGAATTTTATTGTTACGTGTACAATGACTAATATTTTTATAAGTTCAACAGTTTTTATGAAGTGCTACCTACTGGATGTAAGTCAGATTGCTGTGTAATGACGTTGATTTGACTAAATGTACAGATACTTATACACAAACATTTTTTTACTAAACTCGCATTAAAACATGCTTTCATACTAAACTTTAAGGTTGAACTTTCTACGTCATTCATATTATTTAAAATAAGCACAATATGACAGAATTGAATATTAAGTGACAGTTTCCACATCACCAATCAGTTTGATCTACAGTGACACTAAGATGATATCAAGCTGATGTCGATATATCATATTAAACGAGTAATGAATTTTGAATTTGAATATCATTATATGATTTATTTACGATTCCAAAATCCTTATTAAACATATCACTGCATAACTTAGGATAATCATCAGAAAAAAAATAAAGAATCTAAATCTATAAAATATGTAATCAAAACTAAAATAACATTAATACTTAAAAAATCAATTTTATTACGATGAGTCATTGTGTTTCCCTTAAAGCCTCACATATGGTATCCGCAGAATTCAGAGCAGCATAATTCAGCGCTAAAATAAGGAGTGACAACAGATCAATAAATAAATTAAAATAAAAAATGTTTAAAAATATTATTTGTTTAAGTAAAGTTATGTGCAGTTTGAAGAACTTCGATGTGTCAACACATTCCTCTGTAGTATTATTTAGCTTCTATAGTCTTACGGAACTCCTTTCAAAAACTGACTTGCAGAAGAGTGGTGCAACAGTTTTATTAGCGTAAAAGAAGATCATCACAATTCATTCTGGAAATTTATAAATAAACTGAAACAAGAGGTAATACTAGCTCTCTTGATTTAGAATGAGTTCACATTATTTATGGATGTAAAATCCTGCAAAGAAATGAAGAGGGAGAAAACATTGCAGAATTTATACCATTTTGATTAGTTATAAAGACAAAAAAAATTGTGAGAGATCAACCATAATTTTTAATAACAAACTTAATGTTATATATTTTCCAGTTTATAAAATTTATTGTAATGTTTCTAAATCAATAATTAAATTGAGTGTTTATAGCATTTATGGCAATATATTACATAAAATTATTTGAAAAAGCTATTTCGGAAATAAAAAATAATCAGAATAATTACATTTTGTGCAATAATTATTATCAGTTTTATTCCTTTTTTATTTTGGCGCTGAATTATGCTTCGCTGAATTTTACTGTCGCTGAATTCGAGGGGGGGGGGAGGATTATCTATACTTGTACAATAATTGAAGTGTTTTTCCCTGAAGTGGCTCCTCATACATCTGAAACTGAATCGTCTACCTTATATCCTTTTAACATCAAAGATCCCCAAAGTCCCAAAAGGAAAATCATCGCATACTCCAGAAGGCAGTATAATATTCCCGTATTTCTAAATCCAGTACACCCCTCTAGCTTAAATGTCATCATAGAACACACAACCTATTAATCGTGCAGCTGTTGTTGACAAAAATGGTTTCTCCTCTCTCCCGATAGGGGGAAACACTGTTGTTACGTGCAGAAAGAAAAGAAACAGAAAAGGAATTAAGAAATGCGAAGAATGATACTTTCACGTTAAAGTATAGGAGTTGTAAATCTGTCTTGGGGTGCAGCTGAACAAAGTTAAGGTTTATGGACTACCAGAAATATGTCGTGTGCATGCGTATCGTCAATAGGTAGCATAGCGTATTAGTAACGAAAGGGTTTATTGTTTTTTGACGAAGAGGGATGTTGAGATGTTAAGTTATACTAATAGACAGGCTTCGAGTTTATTAGCTGATTAGAGAGCATAAAGATGTCATTCTCATATGCTAAAATAAAATGTATAGTCTGTTAAAGAAGAATAATGTATATACTGTACTGTACATCAAGTTAAAACTTAAGTTGCAGCAAGATAAAATTCCACAGGAACACAATATCTTAGCTCGTTATAACAAATACGCCCTTTAAGGAATATCAGACAGAACTGAAAAATTATCTCCTGCGATTATGGTTGTCTAAGTATACCTTTACATTTTACAATCAAAATATTTCACCACTTGTAAATAAAAATTAATCTCTCTGTAATGACAGTTTACTGGATTAAATTATCGAATTTCTGAAAAATGGCAATTATTAAAAATTGGACTACTGCCTAAAGTTACTAATACATGATTACAGACGTACATAATGTAGCATTGTAGTGGTTTTCAAAGTTTCTGTGTTGTAAATATTTGAAAAGAAAAATGAATGAATAGTTTCCAAAGCACATTTAAATAATGCTAGTTCATTTAACATTTAAGAATACAAGAAAGTCAAAACATGTTTATAGTTCAACATTAACTTGCACTCAAATATATTAGAACCTTAAAACAGAAATTTCCAACTAATTTACTTCATTCAAAAAATAAATTCTATCATTTGAACAGAAACCAGCGAACCTCTTAATCAATTTCTACACACTCAATGTGCTAAAAATACAGGACATTCTCCAGATTCGAATCAAACATTAGTGTTCCATTCCTATTCCAAATGCGACAGAAAAAAGTTCTAAACTCAAAGAAAAGTAATTAACACAAATTTACATTAAGGCTCATCCTATACAAAAAGGTAATTCATTTCAAGGAAAAGCTTTCTGATTAATGGGAAAAGTTTGTATCGAATTTACGAAAAGGAATCGAATCCGGATGCAAAAGTTTCGGATAGTAAAAAGTGGAGGAAGGATATTAAATTCAGATTCTAAATTGCGTTGGTCGCGAACTTTATTGGACTCTACTTACAGTATGAATATACGTTTGGGAATGTGGCAATGATATAAATTGAAGTAAGTGGCAGCTCACTTCGTTAAACGAACTGTAAAGTAAAGTGGTACGGAATATGTAGTACAAAACTCTAAGAAATGAATTTCACATCCATAAAAATAATTATTTTTAGTGGAAACTAAGATTCCTAAAAAATAGCAGTTTTTCAGGCCTATTATACCTGAGTTTTGTTTCTACTACAATTAGAGAAGATCGTAATTTAAATATTTCCCCCTCTTCCCACCGAAAATGTACAACAAACCCCTTTAAAAAATTTCACAAGCTCTCTTCTCATATCATTAATATTATTTTGTGTAGCATTGTTTATTATCAGACATGATTCAGAACCAAAGTTAAAACAAAGAGAATGGTGTACAGTAAACGTCCATTAGTTTAAAATTTATGTTATCTCGAATATTATTATTATTTACTATTAGAGAAGATATTTGAGAATACCTAAAGTGTTAGCTATCAGTGCTGTATATAATATATTCATTCCAAAATGCAATATTCCTGCATCAGTTGTTACAAGACCCAGGTGAAGTGGTTGTTCCATTATTTTTAAATTTCCAAACGAAACAATGGTATTTTATTCCTTTTCAGCATCTAATTTTTCCCAGAAGGCAACCTACATGTTCATAAAACACCGTTTGATCTGGTAAATCAAAAGACACCTTCTTTTTGAACGCAGCACCATCATTCTACAGTATTCCGATATTTCTGATCATTATCTAAACCACGTCATCGATACCCTTGTTTGAAAGGCATACCAACACACGCTGATTCTGCTACGTTTAATCAGATAACCGAAAAATAAAATGAAAGTGAAAACAAAAGATTAAATAACACAAAGACCTACACAAAACCTGATATAGAATCATAGTTACACCTCTTCACTAAACCATAGAAACTTTGCTCTATTTGTTGTAGGGCATCAATACTATGTGAATTGTACGCTACGTATAGTTGTCTATATACACAAGAGCTGTTGAATGTTTTAAAGCATATAGCATAGATAATACGAGGGAAGCTGCAGTATCTATTAACCTTTAACATTTGATATGAAAATTCTATCTGACACTGCTATTAATAAAGGTTTGAAAATTCAGAAGATACAGAATGTTTGTTCAGAAATGCTTTACATGAATGTACAATATATTACTTCAACTACTGTATGAGAAGTGTTGATTTCTATAAGCAGTAAGATGAATTCTGTAGTAGAATACATACCAATATAATTCATTGTTAGTTTTGTCATCATTGCTTTATTCAGTTGTAATAATTATACAGTGCATGAAATTAAAGTTGGGTTGACGAAGACTAGATCATCCTCTTATTCCTCTATAAATGTTACCCTATAGTTCATGGAAATTGACAATATACTGAAATTCTGAAATAGATATTGCATGCATTACCAATATTTCTCAATGTCAGAAAAATAGATTTGTCAAATACAAACATAAACACATTAGCATGACAGTGTCACTTGAAAACCAATAAGATTTATCCTTCGAAATTTAATTTGCACACTAAAATATAATATTTAATGTACTAGAAATAAATTAAATATCGTTTCATTATAATTAAGCTCTTAAACTAACAGTTAGAGATAAATGTGATGGGAGTTTATTTATCTGGTGAAATTATTAACCCCCTTCGAATACTGTAAAAAACATTTATTTTATTTTGGTAGTTTTTGAAACGCCCAGTCAAAAAGTATTATTCTTCGTAAATTCAGCAACACGAATAAGAATATTACCAGTTCATTATTTCTTATTTTTGTTACTGAATAATGTTCATTATTTTTCAGTTAGCCCTCGTACATCATATCTGACAAACACAATACTCTACATTTATAATATTCAAATGGTCACAATATAATCATCTCAAATTCCAACTTTGTATATATTGTCCTATTTTGTGCATTTGTATATCAGTACACTCCGCCGGAAGTACAGCTTCAACCGGAAGTTCCGTACATCCGATTTATATACAGACGAGTTTTAATGCTTTTGAATAATGAAAGTATGGCGTTTCCGGACTGTCTATTACAAGAAGGTATACAGTATGTTTCGGAATTATAAGTTGCTATCTAGGTTTCAGAGTAACAATATAATGTTGATGAAGCCTGCTTACAGTATTTGGAGAAGGTCACTGGTGATGAAATAGAGCAAGGAGTGAAATTAGTAGGTTAACTGTCTTTAGATGTTGCTTTCTCTAGAATCTCTCTAATTGTTACTTTGAACAAGATGTATTCATTACTGTTTATTGTTTGTTTGTTTTGATATAATGAAAAATAATGATATCTGCATTTAGATAATAGGAAGAGAAGTTAGGAGTAACTTTTGTGTGCTATTGAAGTATCCTATCTTTTCTTTAAAAAATCTGAAATATAAAATGATCAAAATATTTTGAATGTCATCGGCAGTTTCAGTTCCTCAGAAGATATTGCACCGAAGTAATTAACTTAAATAACAGTACATTTATTAACAAACCGAAATTTTCTCTGAGTTTAATATCTAAAATATTATTGCAGAAAATTCAAATTGTTTCGAATTTTAGATATAACTAAAACTTAGTAAAATACGATAACTAACCTGCACAATTCAATAATATTAGGACGTTTCTTACAACTAAAATTACTCAATACCTGGAATCACTTAGAAAATGACAATCATCTTGACAACAATTTAACGAGTCTCACCTATATATTTCCCCCCAATATCCAAGTAACCTTAATCAATTCAATAGCACCCCATAACTCACCGGAATTCAACCCTTCCTCCTAACCACGATAGCATATTTCAGCCCAATTGAAGTTTAACAAAGACCCAGTGTTGCCGAATCTCCCAAATCCGTTCCAATCCATATCCGTCCCAATGAAAGCAAGAATTCGATTAAAGGAAGATGCGCTTCAAAAGAAGAAAATCCCCACGGCCTCATTTTCCTCGT
The DNA here is from genome assembly GCA_034698565.1 of Campodea plusiochaeta. Taxonomy (NCBI): domain Eukaryota; kingdom Metazoa; phylum Arthropoda; class Diplura; order Rhabdura; family Campodeidae; genus Campodea; species Campodea plusiochaeta. Next base: position 2,047 of record JAQIWE010003132.1, on the reverse strand, counting down.
TTTGGGTTAGGAACTTTTTATCCCGACCTTTTTCGATTTGCTTAAGAATTCTATTACTAGCGATGGAATCTATTTATGCAACGAGTGTACTTCGTTCTTTTCTCCCCTTTTTTTCATTGATAGAAAGGAAACGGAGTGGGAATCTTCGAGGGTGATGCTTTAGCACCGATTTTGTTTAACAAGTGATGATTTAAGTGGTATTGTGATAGTTGGAGATTGGGGTGCATCAGTTGATTGAACTTTTTAGTATTTTCAACTTTTGTGTACTGAATGTTTAAGTTTATTTCTGTTTAAGTTATTTGAGCTGAGAGAAAAATGTATATTATTTAACAGTTTATCAGCTTTATCTGCTGTCACTCACAAAGGTTTTTAAAGATTCAACATTTATAATATCAAAATTACTTTCCTGTAACCGTACAGTAAAATATTTTTTAAACTATGCTATTTTTTACACTAAATGAAGTTTCTAGTATGGAAATAGAGGGTTGTACAGTTGTACTGAACGATAACTGTAAGACTTCTTCAAAATGGTTTTTAGAGTGGGTTTATAGTATCGAGTTCCCGCAAGATATACAGTAGATCTGAACTTTAAAGATCACAAGATGGGTACCTTATGCACAGAATAAATTCAGAGAAAACGTCTGTGGAAACACCAATCAATGTAGGTGAGTTAATAATGTTAAAATGTCAAAAACTAAAACATAAAGAATCAATATGAATTCTTTGATTTTCATAACGAAATCAGCTGATCAAGTTAACTACACATTCCCGAACAGTATAAGTAGTTCCATGTAATTCCCCAGAGTTCTGTAACTTCATCAAAGAAATTTTGCCCACACAATAATATACTACCCTGATGTACAAGTGGGCGTTATGTTGCTGTACGATACCTTGGACACCCTGAAGACTGCATCAATTTTGGTGCATCAACAGTTTCTGAAGATCAAAGGAAATGTATGCTGAGAACTGTAACTGCTTCTTGAACTTAAAATGATGTAAAGTAATACCGTCACTAATTGGCAACATTTGATGTCATACTATCATGCAATTTCAATTGCAAATATGTTGAAAATCAAATTAAACTTCGTTTCTCCTTGCTTCTCTCTTTGCACAGGACGTTACTTAGAGGATTGTCAGGGATGGCTAAAGTAAATTATGATGGACAAGAGCTTGAGTCCATTGAAGAACGAGCCTCATATTGAACGAGATATTAACTTAAAAGTTCAGAATATTATTGTAACTGTTATCGAAAATTTGATAGGATGGGGACCTCCACAACAAATCAATACGTCTATATAGTAATAGTTTAGAAATAACTAAACTGTAATTTACTTTGAAAACTATAATATAAACTAACTAAACTTTTGACCACAGACTGTACGTCTCACTCGGATGAGATGCGTTTATACTAAAACCTGTATCATTTTGAAAATATTCCAGTTACCTGCTGTAAATATAAAAAGAAATTCTAGAACTTCGGTGTTTGTAAAGAATGCAGATGCTGATTTACATGAAACTTATTCCATCTCCTTGATTCAAAGAAGAAATAATGCAAATTATATGTATACTACACCGTAAAACCATCACATCAAAGAATGTCGAGGAAGTTAAAGGTTATATATCTTGCAGGAAATGAAACCTTTCAATACATTCATCTACACTGTACTGGCAAAATGGAATTTATATATATTGCAAATGAATTCGGCACATACAGTATTATGAATTCATGTTGCAATAAACTTCAAAGGAAAACTTGCTTTATTAATGATAAAAAGTAATAAATTTTATTAAAATATATTACTTTGAGTGTATTATTCGTAAACATATGAACTCTATAAATAAATGTCAAGGCTGTTTAACAGTGTAGGTGGTTCGCAAACAATTTCATTCAAAATAGACTGTTATTTCCAATTTACGATTGGCTTCACACTAAAGTCTTTACAGTTTTGTTCATTATAGAAAATTATTGGATTCATTTCGCGATTGTTAATGTGGGATATAACCTGAATATGTAATGTACTTTATGCACATTTTAATAACCAATAAT
>JAQIWE010003131.1:0-12164 GCA_034698565.1 Campodea plusiochaeta | reverse complement strand
ATGGTATAGATTTTGTTCAAAAAAATAATTCAGAACAACATACTATATAGAATCACTACTCAACTGTTTAATTCAAACATTTAAAAAACAAATCTTCCCTACAAACTTTTCAATGAAACAACTCGATATACTGTAACAGTTCCCGTATACATGTACCCCAGCATGTTACACTGCCCCACGTTATCCCAAATCGGTCAAAATTACGTTTCAGCGACCTTTTCAGTCTCATATTGTTGTACTGTAGGTCAGTACCACGTATTATCGATTTTCTTGGCGAAAATGGACACTGTAATCTTTACAGCACTATGAGATTGAAATATTGCAGTAGAGAAAGTGTACCCTGGGAGGGATTTTATATTCTTGCGAAGAGTATAGAATAAAATGAGATTTTACACTGTTTCTCCGTGTAGTTCCAGTATCAGGAAAGAATTTTATGTCATTGTGGAAAGTATAAAAAAAGAACAAGAGAAGTTAGCAGGCAATTAGGGTGACTTTGAATCATAGCTGGATTCATGGGGTGTAAAGTTGTGGGAGATCTCCGTCATTTGTTTGTATACATTAAGAAATTTCAAACGTTTAACAGTGTGTCACAGATTTTTTTTAATGTCGTCATCATTGTACATTAGATCGAAGAAACTATTTGGCCTTTACATTATGTCAATTGATTCGTTATCAATACATTGATTACAATACATTTTAGCTCAATAAATTTAATGAACTAATTGTGAGAAGAAATTGATAACTTGTTTACTTGTTAGGAAAAGCTTCGAAATCAAAAATTGAACAAAACCAGTGGATCTACGTAAAGCTTTGTTATTATCATAAAAAGAAAAAGTTGTCAATAGTGATGAATGATAATGTACTATTTTTCACTCATGTAACGCTAATTTTTTATATATTAATATGAAATAATAACTTACAGACTGATATGGATTCTTGTGCAAAAATTATACATTGAAAGTTTATATCGAAGTTCTTTTACAATAAAATTCCCCCACCACTCCTGTTATTTTCAGGGTTCTGTCATGATATTTTAAAATATACAGCATTTCACTGCATTTCTGTAGTCAAACTCAGAATAACTTATTGTATACAGTTACTGTAACCTTTCCTAATACTTTATTTTCAAAATTCAGAAACACTACATAAGTACTTATCCTAACCCACATTAAATAATCTACTTAACCCATCAATATTAACCGAACCCTGAATACCCATATACTCATCCAACACGTAGGAATTAATTACTACATACCCTACATTCACTCAATCACCCACACTATTTATATTATTCGCTGAAATATATTCTCATGGGGAAAAGTCCATTTATAAAGTGAGTCTGTTCTTTTTCTATTGGCAATTACTCAAAGTCATCCACAGCAGACCTGACTCTCGTCGAATTCAGTGGCGGCGTAGGTAAGGGCAAACTGGGGTCATTATTTTCATTGCTCTTCTGATTTTGTAAGAAAATTTTGAAAGACTTTGTTATTTACCCAATGATTTGTTAATAAATACAGCACATATTGCATTGAATTAAGTTTCAGATCGATTTTCAAAGTTCAGTCGTGAGGTAATCGGAAAGCTAAATCGAAAATGATTTGCTGGAATTTTAGTCTCCTGTAGTAGTGGTATAACATGAATATACCGTTTCTTAAACACTATGGTGAAAATAAGTACTTTGACCTTTTATCATTATCCAAGAAAATAGCATTTATTTTAAACTACTAGTGAATCCGATATACTGCAGAAACTTATTAACATTTAAATGCTTAAAATAACGATCGCATCTAAATGAGAATTCTTTATCATTTCTGCTATATGCGTAAGAGTGTAAAATTCAAACTAAGTATTCACCTTGCAAAACAGAATGAAAAAGCAAATACCAATGCTTTACCAGTATAATATAACACTTCTACATTGAAATAACTACAGCCGCTAACTAAAACGTAATTCTTTTAAAAATCCTCCATTGAAACAAAACCTTACACCCCTGATCACCAGTTATATAACCTGCAATACCACCCACTTCCCACCCATTCCGATACATCTCGTTCGCGTCGTATACTCGCATGATCGGAGAAGTGACAGGCACCCAACGAACGAACGAACTGATCGGTTCAAGTGGTATCGAAGGGTACAGATGGATGGGGGAGGGGGGGTACACGGGTTATGATGTAATGGGTGATGCTTACAAAATGTTACTTTACACGTGCTTACAAGAGGGGTGGGAGCATTTTGACAAAGAAGAGGGAAATAATGGATATGTATTTTTCTTATTTTTGGAATAATATAATGGTTCATACTTGAGACTTGCAAATAGATTTTTTCTTGTCTTTCCGTAAAATATCTTCACATAATGTTAAATTTTTACATTTTATAATAATAAATATTTAAAGACATGCACATTACTTTAAGTGGATTTATCTCTACACCACTAGCAGTTTGTAAACTATAATTATATATCGCATCCAATAAAGTGTAGTTAGTTCTACTAAATAAGAAATGCTTAAAAAAGTAACTCTGGTTAAAATTGCAGAATTAAATACAAAGAGCCAGTAAACTGAAGTAAAACCAATCTTAAAAAAGAAATGCCAGTGTAAACTGTTCCAGATGGTATTGTTATGCAACATTTATTATTAATAAACAGGGAAAAATAATAAAATGAGCTTGTGAAATTTAGTGCTCGCATGCAGATATTTTCTCCGTGAACCTATAACGTTAAGAATAATTATCACTAATGTACATTTAATCAGCAAATTTAGTTTAGTTATGCCAAGTTGAAATTTCTTATTAAAAGTTTTTATGATCAAATAATAAATTTTATTTAGCTATATTTTTAAAAATTACGTGAAGGAAAATGAATTCTAATACTATACATAGGAGAATACTCATTTATACATTATTTATGACGATAAGTTCTTTTTCTGACGATTTTTTATTGATTTTCTACTGTACATACGGCAACCTTCATTCTTAATACTACCAATTTATGATAAAAAAAACTCAATTATGAGACGGAAACAACTAACTAGTATACAGTAGCTGCGAAATGAGATAATTATACCGTATACTGTACCTCTATATTTAAGAAGCCAAAGAAACATTATGTAATACTATACAACCTGTCAATAACAGATTTTTTTTGTCGAAACCGAAAGAGAAAAAAAGTGTTTACTTTATGTTCGAGAACTTATTTGGTTTCTATTTTGATGGTTTTAATTTGGCAAGGGTATATTGCTTACAAGAAACCTTGATTGATACATATTCCAAATACAGTAATACACTTTTTCCGCGGGAAATGTTTTGTTTCTTTAATTTCTTAATTGAAATTAATCGTTTATTTCAAACAGTATATTATATCATACGTAACTTTAATTATGAAATATAGCCTACAATAATATATAGTGTCGATGTGCGCTTTGAGAAATCAAGTTTTACAATGTACATCATTGATCATTTGTAAATTTTGGTGCTCTGGAATAATCTTTCAAAATACTTATTTCAGAATTTATATAAGAAATCGGTATTATTTTTACAATACTATCATTATTTAGTGATTTAGTTTTTACAGATAAATTAATATTATTTAATATTCCAAGAATATACAGCAATACAGTATATAGACATCTATTACAGTCATATTATAACAGATATCCATTTCCACTGTTGTATGGAGGAAGGTTGCGTTATTTCGAGAATTTGAGGTCTGCAATTTTTAAAAATTAATCTTATTGTTTTCTTATGCTAACGTAAAGAACAAAATATCGTGAAATCAGCAAAATATTGGTCAGAACATGATGTAGTTACACTTTCTTTCTTTGGTGAATATTATAGACGAACTTGTGATTTTTTTGTTTCAATTAAGTGATGACCACTTATATCATTACTACATTTAATCTAAATAATCTCACTGAGGTAATTTCATTTAACGTAAATTAAATTACTGTGGATAATCTTTAATAATCCCGCGTGAAGTTATATCTTACGCATCAAATCAGATATGTGCTAAAAGCTAGCACTATAAATGAAGTGATTAATTGACTGCTTTGCATTAGAAAATAAATTGAGAACGAGAAAAAATCATCAGTGGTTCGTGTCCATTTGAGTCGAAATTTTACTTCTCGTAATTTATTTTTCTAAAAATGTAAAGCAGTTAATTAATAATTTGATTTATATAAGAAATTCATAATTTCCTGAGAAAAAAATAGTACTTTTTACAGTATATTACTGAATCATACCATTGAGCACATGTACTGTAACGACGGCCATATCATTTGTAGCGATTGAACAAGTGTAGTTCCCACTATCTGCTGGTTGTACTTTAGCTACCATTAATTTACTAATGGCACCGTCTTCTTTCAAGTCCGTCTTCACACTGAAAAGAGACGAAAAGAGAAATATTAAATCTCTTGAAGGGAGAAGATTTTGTGTTTTCATTTTCATCATGAAATTCTTTGTGAATGTAATGGTTTTCATCACATTTATTTTAATTTTATAAACACTGTACGTACTCTCTATACTCTTGACATATAATGCAGGAGCAACGTCTCTTCGGCAGTAAATCTACTGGTGATGGCTTGAAAATTATTATAATAATTATACACTGTTTACAGTAGAGTGATTTATTTTTAAAAGGATTTAATAATTATTATTGACCTATAATTAAAGTCTTTTTTTGTGTAATTTATTTCCCTTTAAAAATCTATAATAATACACTCTACTGTACTGTATATTACTGTATACCCATTTAAATTAACATAATTACGAGAATAGTATACAATAATACAATTTCCTATTTTCACGGAACCTTCAACATTCGTTATAGAATAGTTTTGAAATAATAGAGAATAAGTCAATTCTAATTTATTATTTATTTCACAAAATGAATATGAGATCAACGTACGTAAGAGCTGATTATATTTAAACAAAAGTATTTGAAAAAATTGGACAAAAATATGTTATGTAAAGCTTACTCTAGAAATTATGCAACTGAAAAAAATCGCAATGATCTATTGCCTGTTTGCTATATTTTTTATTACGGTAGTTAAATATATCAACTTTCTATAGCAGCAAACATTGAACTGCAAAACAACATTGAACTGAGAAATAATTTAAAACCATCAAGTAGTCCCATAAACCATCAAAATGGAATTACTTTAAAAAACACAAGAAAACAAAACAGGAAAAACTTCAAACCTACATATGATCCTCCCAACCACCCACCCACCCATATACAACATATGAATCCGTCATGTATCCACCTAATTTTTCATCGTCTCATTACAAATTCCCAACTTGTCCGAATGCCCCAAATCCATCACATATTATAACATGGATTTAGTGTTGTGTGCAATTTTTGCGATGAAAGAACGCAGAAAGAGATGTTGAGAAAAAATACAAGCTTAAAAAGTTTGAAAAGAAATACTGTATGCAAATAGGAACAATTCATCATGTGAACGCCTTAAGGTATCATGAGCTCAGGAGAAGTTTCTTTAGAGGATGTACAAAACCTTAGAGAAGGGAGAAGGGGGGGGGGATAAATTACAAAATGGGTGGGAAGGGTTAAGCAGAGAGAAAAGGGTGTCGATAAGTGGTTTTGAAAGTAAGGTTAATGAACTTGGTGTACTTTCGTTGTAAATGGTTATAGACTAGTTTTACTATAATATTGGTATGAAGAGCAGAAATCAGTTTTAATCAACATTTTTAAATGAAATTTTTCTTTTTTTCAACAGTCAAATTTAATATTTTAATTTAATTTAATTTCTTTCTTTTTCCTCAATCTACAGTAGCAGTCTGTCGTGGTCTTATGGCTGGATATCAGACTGGCGCTCAGGAGGTTCCGGGTTCGATTCCCGTGACAAATTTTTAGGGGTTAGCAAACCTCCCAAATGACTGCTGGAGTTCATCCAGCCTCTTATAAATTGGTACCTGAGGGGAAATCCCATGTGGTTACGGACAGACCGTAGCGTGTTCTGATCACACCATCTCCAATTTCTTTGTCGGGGTCAAGAAAAAATGAGCCCTTGCATCCGTGCATCCTAAATGAGTTCATGACATTAAGCGGAACATTTTTACCTTTTTATCCAGAGTCTGTCATTTAAAACAGAATATAATGAATCGTCAGAAATGTACAGTACGGTAGCATAATGTTAAGTGAGAATGATTAGTCAAAATAATGTTCACAAAGACAATATATTCGTAAAACAGTAAATTAAAAAAAGAAGATTTATTCAATATTCTGTAACTACAGTTTTCTCAATTGTTAATGAACAAGATTTTCGTTTCTTCCTTATTTTTTTACTAAATTATATTCCATTTTGAGATGCCAATCTTCAACTTATTGCAATACGAGACCTAATTTTGAGTTTGAAATGGTTTACAATATTTGAAAAGTCTCAAATTATCTAAGAAATTTTGGCTCTGTAGTACTGAATGAGTCATTAATTTAGAAAATTATGTCCGAAATGTTTCGGAAACTTAGTCATGGGCGAACCAGTCGATTTTCTACTTATTCTAACTGTTCAAAATACAAAAAGTAAAGTTTCTTTATAAATTATCTCTTCGTCTTACGTTTGAAATGCTACTTTTTGAAATAATTTTTCCCTTTTTATTTACAAATTTCACGTCAAAAACTATTGTGTAGTACTGTACAAGCCCTTTCCTCATATAAAACAGTAAAACAAATACAATACCAATTAAATACTACACACGTGTTTACCAACTCTAGCAATTATTTCTGTCGCCCAACTTGGAGCAACAGAAAAGAAAACAATAATTAAGAAACATTTCATCTTTAGACCTCTTCTTCTCCTTATTCCTTGATGTATATTTACAAACGTTCTCATGATTAATGTTTACAGGAGCAAGATCTGTGCCCCGAGCGGTATTTCCGCTTTTGAATTCGCAGCAAGGAAGCCGAGGACAAAAGGAATCCTCTGAGAGATATAGAGAATATAATGCGTGAGAGAAAAGAGAATTTTAATTATAATGTATTCTCTACAATATCATAATATAATCCTTTTGTTTAACTTTTCATTTCGGAGATTAGGCAATGTCGTTTTTCAATGGATTATAATCTTGATCCGTAGTGCTCTAGAAGTATAGGATATAATGTGAAAGAAATATTTCATGCGATGCCACTTGAGGAATATTATAATTATGAATCCTTTCAGGAATTTTCAAAGGCTGTTTTTTAGAGTGCTCTTATATGCTCTCTTCTTTAATTTGATGAATGTAATATTGTTGTTCGTTATTAGACGTATTAAGATGTTTTTCTATGGAATTTCTTTATTAGAAATGAGGAATTCCTTGGAAAAAAAAAATGTTGGGATCTTGAAAGGGTAAAATAGAAACTTATTAAGTTCTGTTTTGATTTACACAGCTATGCTGACGTAAGCCATTAATGCTGATATATATACTACAGTATATGAAACATTATTTTGTGCTTTGAATTTAATAATACGATGCAACTTCTCAATGTAATATTTTAATATAAATAAATATGTTTTAATGTAATGGGCCAATATATCTTAATTTATGAAATAAATAAATGTGTGATTTGGGGCCGCTGAGGGTGTTAATATCAACGGAATATTTTACATAATGTCAGATCAGGAGAAATGAGATATTCTCTGCTCTGTCAGAACATTTTATATTGAAATTGGAAACAGAGTCAATATAATTTTAATTTAATATTCATTCATTTTTATTTTCTAATACTCTGCTCCCTGTGAAGCATATAATATTACTAACTACCCATTTCCATTCCAAAGATGAATTAAACTTCAATAACACACTTTCAACAATAGCCAAGATTCCATCTGCTCCTGGAGACGCTGTATTGATTTTAAACTTTCCAGATTTTAACGACTATCTTTCATAAGTACTTTATCAGCATATCTACTAAAAAAACTACAACCTCCATAAAACCTAAGAAACCCCAACCTTTGTGGCGCCCAACTTGGGGGTCAATGATAAAACACAGAAAAGCATAATTTTAATACCTTCCCAAATTGCATTTTAACTCTTTGTTAATATTCTCCCATAAACCCCATTTTACAATTCTTATTTCTTTATTTCCAACCCTTATCTCACTGGCGGCCATATTGATCAAAAGATCTTTCATTGGAAATAAAATAAGACAAAACACAGAGGGTAATAATAATAAAACAAATGCATAGAATAAGAGAAGAAACATCTAGGAATGTGAAAACTCGTAAAAACGCCCCGGAAATTTTATGCCAAGTAATTCCGAATTGTTTTATTATACTTTCTGTTTTTAGGGTGGTTATATTTCTCTTTTGTAATTGCTTATAAGAAGATAAACGCGGCCAAGGCATGAATTAATGAGTCAGTAGTGACACCCCTCGGCGAGTTAACTAATTAACCACACTTTCTTTTGACGCCATTTATTTCATCCGACCGTGTTGCTTTCAAGGCGGGAATGAAGTTTTTTTTTCTTTGAAGGTTAAGATGTGTATACGTGTTGATGTATTTTTCAGCTAACAGGTTTTCCATGTGTTCATTAGTCAAACGTCAATGATGGTTTTATACTTTGAAAGTTTGAATAATGAATTTTTAGCTCGAAGCTGCTTACACGTAAATGAGTAAGTAAGGTTTGTATAACATCCTGTATTTTAAACCATCACTGAAACTTTTTTATTATTTAACAGAAGCGATAAAAAATATTGAAACGGTACCTTTACTTATGCAATTTGCTGTCATTGAAATATCAGGGTAAACTGCAGGAGTCTTTCAGAAGTTTATCCCAAATTATTTTAGCGCAGATCGGGATCGACCCGGGACCCCTCCCAGTTTGATGCCGAACCACCAGACCAACTGCCTAATCACTATACACTGTAGTACAAGTTATTGTGATAATGAAGTACAGTAATTGAAGACCAATATTTTTTTCGTGTAATATTTCGACTTTTATGTAACAGTCAGTTTACAGTACACTTAATCAATATTTTACAGTACTCTTAATCACTTAATCAAAATGTTCCAGAGTTAACTTGACAGTCAACTTAATCAATATGTTCCAGAGACCTTTGAGCTACAATTCCACACTGTAGTACTCTTAAATTATTTTGATATTTATATGTTGTGAACACATTAATTGCATTCAAATTTCTCAGTGCTTCATGTTAATGTCTCTCAAAAATGGTTCTTGTAACCCAAATTTTACAGAATAGATAATAATTATTGTAATAACTTTATCGCCATTTTTTAAATTAGACTATAGCATTAACTAACAAAGTGATCAGCGTTGTTTGCTATCAGTAAAGAATTTGTCATAAATTAATGTCGCATGATATTAGCATAATAAGCAAACAATTTTTCAGTGAGGAAGCAACGCAAACAAATAATTAGCTTAATTAGTGTGATCTCTAGTAATAACGCTTATAATGTACTGTATAGGTTGCTCTCTTTTGCGATAATATGGTGATAAAATCATATAGGAGCTGAAGAAATGATCATCAGATTAATATCAGATGATTGATTATTTTTATTAATAATAGATTAACTATACCACACAAAAACTAAGAATAAAATTGATATATACAGGTGGTTTTCATTTATAATAGCTGGTGTTTACTGTTTTCCAACTTGATAATATGTTAAAATCATATAATAATATTATACTGTGTATCCATATAATTCTTATTCAACCATATTATGCTTTTGATTCTATTCTTTTACATATTTTTGCACGTAGGTCATATTTTTATTTTCATGTATACAATGCACAGACCATAGTGTACAGTGGACTGATATAGACTATACAATGTACTGTACAACAGAAGAAAACAAAATTATTATTATTATCATAATATACTGCAGTACACATCAAAATCTATCAGTAGCTAGAAACTAGTTTGAAGTAGCCTACCATCAAATATAGTTTGTTTTTAAAAAATGCAACACTTCAAAACAAAAAAAAAGGTAACGAAATTTGACCACCAAAAATTGATTTCCCCGCAGGTATCTCCATAAACCAGCACGTGCTACTTGAAAGTCATATATATTCACCCTCTCAAGTCCTAAAAAGAATTTTTCAGAAGCAATATTAAAATAAACCTATTTCATTTCTACAGTGCACCTCTTCCACGCGACCATTCGTCTTCAGCTGTCATCTATGATCCGATAATATATTTTCTTAAAGTAAAGATTACTCATCTTTATTACTTACATTATTCTTACTTGGTTGTGACATTTCCTTTCTTTTTTCTTGATCTATGAGATTTGTCAACAGAGCGGCTCAAGAGGAACAACTAACTTCATCATTTAGGAACAGCCAAAACGAAAAGAAATAAAATATTCCACTACAGGTTTGCCACTTCTGTTTTGTTCGAGTATTTGTTTCCATTCAATAAGAGAATAAATTTCAATGGAAGAGAAATTTCAAATGTTTTCTTTCTTTCTGTATGAGTGAACAATTATAGGATGGCGAAATGAATTAAACAGCCCAGAGTTGAAGCTGCTGGTAATTGAAGTTTAGTTATATTGGTAGATAATGTTGCTGTTACTGATATTTAGCTTCCAGTCTATATGAAAGTACATTTCCTTCTTGGAGTGTACAGTACAACAAAAATGGATGAAAATGCTGAAATTGTGTATAATTGTGCTGGACTAGAACATTGTTTTCTCCCTCTGCAGCAGATGAAAGCTACATGAGTAAGCAGATGCAAAAACTACATGAAATATGCAGTTCATATCCTTTGTGTTATAAACTGATATCAAAGTTACTTAATGACGAAGTTCGATATAATGAGACTAACTTGCACTCGAATGAGACCGCAATTTCAATGTTTTTCAACGTAGTCATACGTTTTGCTACCACATCAATTGAAAGGGGTGAAACTTTTTTTGTATGATTCAGGTAATCGAAATGGATTATTCCCTTAATTGATACATTATACTGAAGTATTGTGATATTATTATTTCCTTTTAAAACCCTCTCGTGTATTATTATACACAAACCTATAAAAAGCGAATTTAAATATCAGAGTACACCAAAATGAAAATGTGGCATCACTGAATAACACTCTCTTATGAAAATAATATAAACACTGTCATGTTTATTTGTCTTTTTTTCCATCAGTATACTATACTGCCATGCTCCAACCTGGTTTAGAGATTTACAAGGCAACAAATTAATTTATGAAATGGTAGTGTTTATATCTGAAGTGGAAAGTTATTTCATTTTTGATGGCTGAAATTGTTATTTCAGAAGACGAGGTCTATATAGTTTTTGCATTACAGTATTTCCAATTTTCAAGAACTGAATTTAGAAATGAAACTGCAAACAATGAAGGGTGCAGTTATGAAAGGGCTTTATTATATAAAGACAACATTTTTTGATCACATTTTCTGCAATACCCGCCCTCTGACCTCTGCATCGAAAACGTTCATCCGGGCACTTCCAAAATTCCATTCCTTCGATATTCTTCCCTCTAATATTTCACTCCTCTATGATTTCTTGCTGGAATTTTCTGTTTTCTTCCGCATCAGCGATCGCTTTGTCACCCTAGTGGCCGCCAGCAGAACTTTTTCCTTTTTTCCGGTAGAAAAAAAGTTGACTATCCAATACGGACTCATAAATCCGGAAACCATATTTTCCCTAGCAGAGCTACACTGAACCGAATGTTTTTTGCTCCAAATCTCTGATGACAACAGGGATCCATTTGTCATTGTTCAGTTTTTTCAAAACGTTTATTACATTTGGAGGAAAAATGCGCCAATAAACAATGACGTCATACAGTGTTGTCTAATTGATTAGTGGATATTTCAGTTGTCAAATGGGGTTGTCAGAATTGGTAATGGATTTTTCCGATTGGGCATTTGAACAAATTAAATAAAGGACATAATTATCCTTTCGAACTTCGGGATGCTGATTGATACAAATTTTAAAAATTAATGTATTTCAGAATTATACAGGTAAGCAATATGGAAATTACAGTTCATACACTATGAGGCGCCGTTTGAACAAAAATTATTTACATAATTTTATGGTTTTTATTCCATTATTTAGTAAGTAATTTATTACATACTTATTTAATTTTTTTGATGCATATAAAATAAATTTCAAGTCATAGAATAAATTTTATTTATCCTTTTATCCATTCGATGCTATCGAATTAATTTTGTTCTATCTAATTGCT
>JAQIWE010003130.1:0-12167 GCA_034698565.1 Campodea plusiochaeta | reverse complement strand
AAAATTCAGAATTTTCACTACAACTTTGCAATTTACACTAATATTCTAAAATTCATATTTCAGGAGATATTCAGAGGGATCGATATTTGTGGGACACCCTATATAACATATAAAAAATTGAATATATGAAATTACCATCGCTATGAACGAAACCTAAACGAGCGGCTAAGATGTAAACGAGGCAAACAGAGGTTACGTGCTAATAAGAACCGTGCAAGCTATAATAAGCAAAATGATACCGAAACCACTTTAAATATCGGTCGATGAAAACAGTTATCTTTGTGATAAATCATAGAATTCTTCTTGTAAATAGGCCTACATTTTTTTTTATTTCTTAAAACGTTTCGGCCATGTTCGAATTTTCCTTACCACGACTAATGATAATGACCTAAGCTGAAAAGAAATGGCTCACATAGCCTGTATTCATAATCCATTTGCGTGGTTGGGCCCCCGTAGCCCCACGCCCCCCGTAGATTCGTGCCTGCCTCCCAAAAATATTTGTATATATATTTGTTAGTATGAAATGACTTTAAAACAATAATATACATATAATATAAATGTTATAATTAATGATGTATCATTATTTTAACAGAGCTGTTTGCGAATAAATTTGTAGAGGCTGACGCTGGTCCTTATGTCTTTACTCAGCTTAGAGAACGTATTCTGACAGAACTACTTACAATAATGAACGCAGATATTACCAAATTGGTGAAAGATGTACAAGTTGCTGAATTTCCAGGATACAGATCATTTAGACCACAGTAAAAGTAAGCGCAAATCTCTTATTTTTAAAATATTTCATCTTAAATTTTAATGTGTTAGATGGGATTGTCTTTTATAGAGATCACGTATTATTTCATCAGGTAGTATTTATGAGAAAAATTGTTGAAAATTAGTTTATTTCCAGTTAAATTATAAGAGGGGAAAATATTTTAAAGAAGTTCATATTCAATAAATATTCGTTAAATGGTTTATATTACTGATGATCATTTTTTGTAACATAAAAATTAAAATTACACATTTTCTTATATATAAAAAAGAAAGAACCTTAAGTTTTAATGTACACAGAATAGGTAATTTTGGGAGAATTGTTCCAAAGCAATGATTTCCACTCGTTCTATCACTGTTAATATGTCTTATTTTACTTTTTTTCTATAAAGTACCGTAATTATGTCCTGAAATAGCTGAAATATGTTAAATTCCTACTCCCCTTTGACGGGTATTTTGAACATTTTAAGGGTTGTACAGCGAAATACATTGAAAGTCCTACAAAGTACTTTAACATTTATTTTGATTCATTCAACTGATATTGTGAACTACACTGAATTTAAGTCTGCAATGAAATATTTTCAGATATCCTTAAATTTGCAGCCATCTGTTGTCTACAAAGTACAATGAAATTCTATTGAGAATTTATCAAGCATTTACGAGATGTGTACATATCATGTTGTTAAGTGTTTTTTTTTTTTTTTTTTTTTTTTTTCAGATTTTAAACTATGAATTTGGAAATGTATTTACTTATTTACATTTTAATTAAAGAACAAAATTATCCACAGTTGCATTGACAGTTCAGAACAGTACAGGACATTTTTCTTACATGTTTATTATAAATTCTAATTACTTTTGTATCTTTTCTTCTTGAAATATTTATATAACAATTTGTAATTATATATATTTAATATAAATGTGTCTAATTTTTTTACAGTTATGGAAGAATACTGAATATTTATATTTAAACAACTCCTAAGAAGAATATTGCTTAAATGGTAATACTGTCTTCGTCATTCGGTTTATAGTGAGATAAAATTAACTTTTTCCAATTAAAGTAAAATACAATGCTCAAATAATTATTATTACTTTTTTGTTACCAGATATTAATAATCAGTAATATCATCCATTGCTTTTGAAAGAATATTTAATTGTAAATTCCAAATTCTTACTTTTCGACTTAATTGTTGAGATGGAATAAATGGCAATTTTCTAATTGTTGTTATTATTTACAAGGAAAAACTTTAGAAGCTTCTCTGTAGGTGATTTATTATGCAACATGTTTCGTACTCAGCGCATCGTCAGGCCAAAATTAAAATTTACATCTGATGCGTATTAAAAATATAAAACTTTCATTCTACCACAATTAAACATGTTGCCATAATAAATCACCTACAGAGTAGGCTATAGTGTTTTTTATGTAAGGAAGGAAAAATTCCTGTTATCATAGAATAAAAACATATAGAAAATATTACTGCTGTGCATGTTTGCAAAAAGATGTAATCATGGAATAGCCTATAGAACACGTGCAAATCTTTAAAAATTCGACAAGCTTGCTCTATTCTGAGAGTGATTTTTTTTAGTGTGTAATTTTTCTATATAAAATTTAGATCACGCGATCTAAAGTCTCTTACTTTTACGAGGGTATTCTATATGGTTAGGCTATTTGTGCCGTTCCTCGATCCCTCGAAAGAATTACACTCTGCCATATATAGTGTTTCCAAAATCTTACGAACCCAAATCGATTAACCCATCAAAGGTGTTTCTGACATTCCAACAATTTATAATTCTTTGTTGACTTAATTGTTTTCTTTGATCAGCCTGCGAATAGTAAATACACAATTTGAACCACCCAAAAAAGTGGTCAACAATGGGTTTACCAGTCAAAATAGTTTGAAGACATAACCAGTTTGAGTTCATAAGATTTTGGAAGAACTATAGGTTACCCGACTTTTATACCCGCACTCCACCACTCCTACCAAAAAAAGAGAGAAAAACTTGTGCTGGACAAAGGAGAATATTTGTCTGATATATTTTTTTTAATATTATATCCTTATACTAAATCTCCTCTTTGCTTTTAAATGATGAGTTTTGTCAAAAAATTATAAATTTAAATAGTAATAAAATTAATGATGTACCTTTTTACAGTCTCCATTATATATTGATAACTTCAAACTACTAAAAACCGCTACTCTCTATGTCATTCATATTATCGTACATTTTTTCAGCTGAATTTTCCAAGTTTAGTTATCCAAGGTATAACGACTGCCCTGGTTAATATGGGGGGGGGGGGACGTTGGGGGCATTTCGAAATAGGGTCTGAAAGTTTAAATCCCAAAAATTTGCAGTTGTAAGCTTAATCCACATACGGATCTGTTTTAAATACTTCTATTTTAAAAAAAAACTCATATCATAGTAAATATTTGTAAAAATATTTAATAATAAATCAGTTAAAGTTTCAGATTGGTATTTTCCATTCTTCAGGTTCGTCATAAGCGGCTGTTCTGGGAAACATTGCCTGCAAAGGTTAAAAAAGTGTCAGTCAAAATGAATTAAAAAATTGTAATAGTGTTAAAACTATAATTATCTGCTATAATCATAGAAGAAATTGTAGAAATTATATATCGTCAAGTACAGTACGTGCAACAGCAAAACTGCGTTTGACGTTATTAAACTAAATTAATGGATTTTTAAAACAGTCAGAACATGAAGGAGTCCATTTTATATTATAGAGTCATTTGTGTCGATACTCGAGAGTATTTATAATACGTCATGAATCGACAATCATAAATCTCATTATGTTCAATATGGATTTATTTGCTCAGTCAAATCCACATGAAAATAGCAAATTCTGTCAACATTTCTGCAAAGATGAGTCTTTTCATATATCCAGTCTGAAAATTGTTATTATTAACAAAAGCAAAGTCTTTTTCAGAATTGCCGACAAATTTGCTGTTTGTATTTGAAATTACTTAGTAAAAAAACTCACTATTAAACCTGAATGAATCTGTTTCTCTCAGAAAGAAGATAAAATGATTTTTGTCACATTTTAGAAATATGATTTTCTTCAAAAACGTTTAAGCGTATAGAATTACAGTAACTCACTAGCTCTTCGGAGAGCATATTATTACTTACTTCAATTTTCGAAATGAAATTTCTTTCTTCTATTCCAAATGCAGAGGGAAACATGCCTTTATTTGTCTTCAATGGCGCTTTCTCTTTTGGAAATAACTTCGTTTTGCTTTCAGTAAGTTCTTCTATCTTCATTTTCTCAAAAAGTTTGTGGAAATTGATATTTGTTGTTCTAATGATATATTGAATATCATTTGATGCTCTAAGGAACATTGGTTTTCTACATTCCATTAAGTAAACGTAAAATTTCTTCTCATCTACTTTCAGCTGAAAAAAAGGGAATATGTAATAAATGGACGGTGTTATGCAGAAAGGTCGTAATCCACATTCTTGTAGTTTTGAGATATTCACGTTTAAAGTTGAGGCTTTATAAAAAAATCAGGGTTACTCATGTTGGTTTCGTTTTTTTTTCATTACCTGGGGATCTATTTTGAATTTTTTTCTGTGCATAACTTTTTTTTTGCTCTAATCTTGAGAAAGCTCACCAAAATGAGGGTTACGACCTTTCTACAAAACTCAACACCATGCAGTTTGCCATGCAATTAAAATAAATATTAGTTTTGCTGAAAGGTAGTAAGCCACAAACAAAATGTTCACTTTGCATATGGGTTGCTACCTTTCTGCAAAACTTAAATCTTGTGGGTTACTTCCTTTAAACCAGATGGCAGCACAATGCAGCTATAACAACCTGAATTATCCAAAACTTTAAGTTGAGACCTCTACCATCATTTCCCATAACTAACTCTTTTTTTTGCAAGTTGAGGGTTACGACCTTTCTGCATAACACCGTCCATATATAGTTTGTATCACATTTTTAATGTCAAGAATAGAATATTTCAAGGAAGTATTTTCAAGGCGCATCATAATCAAACTTTATAATATTTATAATGAATTTTCCTCAAAACCGCAAAAAATATAGTTTCTGATGGCATTTTTTATCACTTAATGTCACATTTTCTTCAATTAATGTTATTTCTTACATATTAAGTTTTAAGTTCTTCAGCACTAAAATTTCATGCTGTATTTTCCGTTGAAAAATTTGTTTACGTGGTAACATGCTGCGACACTTATTATCATGATCAAGTCAATACTATTCACAACAAATTCGATTTTAAATGTCAATAACTTTTTAGAAATACCTACTTCACACAATTTCATAAGGTATATTCTCTATTCGTTCCTTGTGTAGAATATAAAACTTTGTATTGAAAATCATTTTATTTAAAACTTTTTGAAAAAACAATATTTAAATCATGTACAAAAAGTAATACAAAAAACAATATTAAAAACAAAAGAAGTATAAAAAGTATCACTTAATTAAAAAAAATCAGTCTAAAAGATTCAGTTCTTGGCAGCATTAGTGGCCTGAAAAAGAAGAAGGAAAAAGCTGAAAATTATTTGAAAAAATATTAGGAAAAAAAGCGGTTTACCATACTAATATTATCATACTTGAGAAACTTTTCTCATCGGTTTAATTAATAGTGATTTTAATGAGGAATTTTAAAATATTATTGTTTAAAAAGAAAAATAGTGAGAAGTTTGCTTATACAAACTTTTTGTTAAGCAAAAACATACTACAACTATATTTTAAGTGATTTTTAGAACGAGTTAAAAGTACAGCATCATAACTGAAGAATTCGTACAGAACAGATTTTCTAACTTTTTCTGATTTTTGTCTCATATATAAAACAGAAAATGAGAAAATCTAATATTGAATCACTATAACAGACTAATGCTTATTTATAGATCTTTCAGTTGAAAACTTAATTATTTAGCAATAAATTGTTAATCCACAAAAGAGTACAACGAGATATCCGAAGTTAATTGACAAATCACCCTGTAATAGTATTCTTTTCGAATTACTAACTGATAAATATAATAAAAAGTTATTGTGATCAGAACTATCATAAATAGTGTCATAATATAACTTTCACGTTCTTACTATATTACCTTTCCCGCCTGGATATGACCCTAAATATTTGTAAGCTGTTTGATAATGTGTTGAGTGTGCTGGAATGTAAAGATGACTATAATGTGGTTGGTGATGTGGTTGATAATAATGTTGATGGCCAAGTGTTTTATGGTGATGTCCATGACTATGTTTATGTCCATGATGGTGAGCGTGATCATGTCCATGATTATGATTATGTCCATGGTGATGATGATGGTTATGTCCATGTCTATGATGATGTTCGTGTTCATGTTGATGGTAGTGTGTGTGTCCATGTCCATGATGCATGTGGTGACTGTGACCATGATGGTGACCGTGGTGACCATGATGATCTGGAAATAGAAATTGCATTAAAATATTATGGAATTACAGTACAAATACTAGTATAATGGTAATTTTTCTAGTTAATTTCAGGATTAATTTTCACGGTTAGCGTAAACAAGTAATTTACATTGGATAAGCAAATTTCTTGACTGGATAATCTCAAGTTGCCCTTTCCACAGTGATGAATTTAAGTTTTCAATGTTATGTGACTGCTTTTGAAAACTAAAATATATGAAGTGTAATTTGAACTTACCATGATGATGTGGATAATGATCGTAACCACCATAATAACCACCACCCCCACCTCCTCCACCACCACCTGAAATAAGGAAGAAAACAATATGTCATTTCCATATATTTATAATATCATATTTTATCATATAATATCACTCCAGGAAAGAGATATTATAAATATGATGATGTACAATTACATGAAAAATTGTTTCAGTTGGGTTACTTATTTGAAACTGCGAAACTTGTTTCAAGGATTTTTAAAATGTTTTTTATTGTCTTCCATTGACACATATTTTCAAAATTTTAGTTCATAATACTTTAACAAAATGAATATTTCCGATTAAGAACTTTTCATAACTGTATAAGTAACCCTTTATACATGCACCTTAACCTTATCAAGTTCAGAAACTGTACGAGAAAATGGTTTTCTCATCTTCAATTTTTGGTTCTGTATAAAGATCATCCCAAAAAGTTAACTTGTCAAAAAGTTTTTGCTTTGATATAACTGAACGTATATTCAATATTTTAGTAATACTTGCGAACAATATTTATTGATTCTGTTTTCTTGTAGGTTTTGGAACTCCTTTTGGTAATGTTAATACAGTGCTTTAGTTTCGAAAAAAAAAATGGAAAATAAAACTTTTATGGTAAATGTTATTTCAACACTGTCACATTGGATTACTGTCGTCTATGTGAATATTAAAACAATAAATCTGAAAAAATAGTGCATCGAAATATATCCAGTAAAACTTGAAAATATGAATTCTGATCCACAAACGACATTTTTCAATATACAGAGATGTCATGAAATGAGTGCTAATTTCAGTGAAGGTAACATACTGTTGCTTAGATATAGTGCTAAATGTAATTTTCCTGGGAGTAAAGTTCAGTGTTTCTGCAAATTAGTGTGCCATAAACTTATTATATTTCAAAAGTTTTTCTTTCTGAGTCAAGCTTAATCATTTATTCTTAAAACAAAATATTGATATCAAGTAATACTAATTGTTAATTTATATTTAACATTTTTCGTTATTTGTATGAAAAATTTAATGTTTACAGCATTTGAATATTATTAAACGAAATTGGTCTATCATTGAATCATAATAATATTATATCGTACTTCATGAATTTGAAGAATTGATTCAAGCATTGTAATTGAGAATAAACTTACCTTTATTATGAGTCGCATGAGCAACCATGATTCCAATCAACAAAACGAAAAATGTCGTAATTATCTAGGATAAAGTAAGAAAAGAAATTAAAGTAAACATCCAATATTAATTATTATAAACTGCTATTTCCAGGTTTCGGCAACTTCATTTCTCTTGGAATATTCGAATATAAATTGAAACGCTAATGCCGATTAGTATTTTCAATCGAAGTACAGTTCAGTTCTAACATTTGATGAAATAGAATACTTTATTGTGATTTTAACATAACATTTATTTGCAATTTTCAGTCACCTTCAGATCCGATACATAATACCGCGATGTGCGTTAATTTTCTTCATCATGTACACAATAAATTGAAGATATTACTAGAATTGTCAAATATTATAAGTTTGAAAAGTTTAAAAAACTTATAGAGTAATCTTGAAGTATATGAAACAGTAAATAAAAATTCTACTGTAGCTTCTCGAAGGTTACAAATCCAGCTTTAATGTTTCAGTCTATATCTTTCTGTTCTGCTGAAGCATAGAAAGCTCCCAAAGTAGTCTGATACGAGCTCTAGAACTAAAGCACAGCTGATAAAATTTCATCGTAACATCTTCCTAGTTTCTTCCGGTCACTTAATTCATTTCTGATAATATGAAATGACATAGCATATACTGAAATGAGATTTATATGAGGGGCAATGTTGTTATGAATTAAAAATATTTATTATTAATGGTAACTAACAAGCACTTGTAACTTATTTAAACTGACGGCTGTCAGCACAATAATATTGAATATCATTACTAATGATAAACGTCCGGATTTATATCTCGTTTATTTGTACATCCTCGTAAATGAAACATAAGATCATCACTGCACTTTCAAATATCCTAGAACGATATTAATTCCACTTCAAGTTGATTATATTAAGTAGGAAAACCAAGCACGATCAATATCATAATAATTATGAAGTATATTCTCAGAATGATCGAAATTAAAACACTCTATAGCGGAAGGAAGCTAATTAATATTGCGAGTAATGAAGTGTGAGCACAGATATTAATAATTTCACCACTTAACATATCACTAAAACTTCAAGTATTAAAACAACACTAAACGCTCACCGCTTTGGAAACCATTTTGAATATTGGATTGAAATTGCAATTCAAGTAACTGATACAATTTTGGCATTTTTGATTCTTTTTATACTTCAAATTCCAAAAGGAATCTCCCCCTCCTTTCTAATATTTCTTTAGTTTGAAGAGCTTGGTACTGAATTCACAGTACCAACTTACTCTGACAGAAAAAAGGACCAAAAAATGAAGGGCGAAAGTTGTGTATCATCACTACTTCAATTGATTGAACAAAATGACCATGAATTCACAAGTGTATGTGTTCACTGTGAGAATATGTTATGTCATTCGAAACAAAGATTTTCGATTTGCTATTTTATTTAATATTCTAGGAGACAAATGGTTTTATTATTGAATTGTTTCCTTGTTAGTATTGTTTTTAAATCGTTTGGCTCCTGTGACATCAGACAGATACAGGAATTTTCTACAATCTCATAGTCCTCTAGATATTATAATCAACATATTTTTCGTACTTGGAGTATTCGAAATACAGTTTTTTCCTTTCTCCATCATATTTAATGTCTGGTTGGTATTTATTTATTTCTGTTTCTTTTGTATTTTTAGTATGCAATAATAGTAAAAAAATATTAAGGGAATAATTTTTGTATCTTTCTGATGTCCCTGGAAACATCTTGCATTAATATATATACTAATTTATCAGTTACGTATTTTTTAGTTCTCATTGAAGAGATATACGAGTACAGAATAGTTTACATTCATGAATCGTCATCTTCCTTATGTTCTATTGTCTTTCATTTTTGCGTTTAAACGATTCTTGGATGGTGGCTTATTTTGGCATTGAACATTCTTCTACTCAAATTTCCAGAATTTAGAGAATTAGAAATAACTTAATTGGAATGAAATTCATCAGTTCAGATTTGAACCTTTAATTCAGGTGTAGTATATATATATATAATAATATCAACCGGTTTCGGGAACACAGTCCCATCCTCGGGAATTACAATATCAGCAAAGAATGATAACTACACAAAATCTCATTAATGTGACTTTTTGGGACTGTATTTCCAAAACCGATTGATATTATTATATATACTACACCTGGATTTTAAAGGCTCAAATCTGAACAGTCGATAAATATAATTATTGCATTTAACATAAGCAAACAAAAGTACACTAGCAGCACTTCAGTATTATTTACATTAGCTTATAAAGAAAGCACTGATAAGAATACTACAAGTCAGTAATCTATAATGAATAAACCTATAAGCAGGGTTGGCAAAAAGCCGGCTAATATTGAAAAAGTCCACTCCTGTCGGACTTTATTACTTTTATCCGGATTTTATCAATTTTGTTCGGACTTTTTCAATTTAGCCATTGTTTTTCCAAATTTTTAAGTTTTCTAGAAATTTTCTTTTTTAATGTTGGGTGAACTGAAAAATACTTACAATGTCAAAAAATATTTTCAGGAAGATAACTTTACAATGAAGACAATTATTTTTGGTTTTAGGTCTGAATTTTTTATTGTTTTTCTGAATTAATAGCTAATTTTTTTTGAAAATTATGATTGATTTTAGCCACTTTGCGACAAAAGTGGACAATTTCAAGTGGATTAATCCGGTTTAATCCACCCTGGTTTAAACTAGTCCGGCTTTTATTTGCCAACCCTGATTGAAACAGTAAGACTGTCCCATATAATTATAATATTATATGACTTTTCAGTTTCTTCAATTGACTCTACCGAAAGAAAGATTTATATTATAAAGAGGACTGTGGTGTGTATAAATGTAATTGTTGTGAACGATCATTTAAACACCAGAGTAGTATATCGGCACATATGGCTTGTCATACTGGTCAAACTTCTTGTAACATTTGTGGAATGGTGCTGTCGTCAGCCAGAGCTTTTCGAAGGCATATGAAGAGACATTGTCAAAGTTACAACACTTATTCTATTTTACCTACTAATGCTCATTAGTTTTATTTTGTTAGTGTTGTTACAGTCGCTACGTGTTTATAAGAAATTTTATGTTTATCATGTGAATTATAATATTATTGTTACAGTTAAGACTTTTTATTTTATTTTATGCTATATGTTTATAGAGTGTGTTTTTTTGTTATAAATTTACTTTAACACTTGTGTTCGTAATAAAAATGTTAAAAGTTTTATGGTCTTTGTATTACTGTACATTATTTTTATTGTAAAACCACACTTGTTTCTTCATATTGACCTTTCATAATTTTATTACCAAATTGTCCCAAGAGTACTCTTGTTTTTCTTGTGAAGTGTAATTTACTTGATGACATGGTTACTTCAGGAACCTGCAAAAGGATAGCCATATGGAAGTCAGGGTTGCCAAATAAAAGCCGGACTGGTGTAATCCTGGGTGGATTAAACCGGATTAATCCACTTAAAATTGTAGATTTTCTCCGCAAAGGGGCTAAAATCAACAATAATTTTCACAATTTTGTGCCATAAATTCAGCAAATCAAGAATTTTTTTATCAAATATCTTTGTTTTCATATCTAATATAAAAAATAATTGCCCTTATTATAATGTTATCTTTCTACAAATGTTATTTGGCAATTATGAGCATTTTTCACCCTAAACAGGAAAATTACATTTCTGAAAAACATTAAAATTTTGTAAAAGTTAGACTAAATTGAAAAAGTCCGAACAAAACTGATAAAATCCGGATAAAAGCAATAAAGTCCGGCTGGAGAGGACTTTTTCAATATTATCCGGCTTTTTGCCAACCCTGATCACAGTACTTATGATTATTAATTTACCTCTATGACTGCCTTTATACTCTGTTCCCCATGAAAAGTTAGAAAATATAATGGCAGCTTTTCTAATTTATCTGCCCACTGATCATATTCATTTAGATGTTCTGATAAAGGTTTTCCTGAGAATTGTTGTAACATTGTCTTAGCTAATCGAATTGTAGGAAGTTCAAAGCTGCCCCACAGTGTAGTTACCTATAAAGGAATGGTTTATATTGAAATAATAACATTCATTTAAACTATGGGCAATAATATTGAAAGTTTGTAACTTATGTAGGCTTATATGAACAATGTTTGCTTACAAGAGTTATTTTTTAATAAAAAAGAAGCAGTATGTCTATTCTGTAATAAAGCAATAAAGAGTACAAAAAACAACAGATTATTAAGAACTAGCAAGCCAAGCCCGTTTTCAACGGGCATTGTAATCGTGTACATGAATAAGTTTCTTGTTCATTAACATTATAATTAATATCCGATATTTCATACTCAGTATATCTCTTCACATAAAAAAAATTCAAAAGAAATGTTTACATTCAGAAGTTTTTTTATAATGATATATAAATACTTTACTGTAAATTAATCGAATTTGATCAATGAAGCATGCAAACCCATGGCCTTATTGATATTTCGTAAAATTTCGTTTAAAGTAACTCAGAGCAGGATATACAGTCACTGCAGCATTGTCTTTAAATTATATCAGAACTTTAAATTGCATGCAGTATATTCTCGAGT
>JAQIWE010003129.1:0-12169 GCA_034698565.1 Campodea plusiochaeta | reverse complement strand
AGCAAACTTAGAGAACAGAAGTTAACACCAGATAACAGAAAACTGGGGCAGCTTCAGGCAGATTTTGTAGCGCTTACTCCTATAATCCGACGATGTATCCCAGGAACTGACTGTACCAATGTTTTGGTTATTATGGTTCAGTTTGCCTAAATTGAATAAAACAATTCATACTTGAAATACAATATCATGACTAAGGTATCAACATTTCATGCTCCTACTATTAGAGGAATATATATCAAATAACTTTTGATGAATTATAACTTTGAATCTTGTTCAGCAGAGATGGAATAGGGAAAATATATTTTAACCCAAAACCCAAGTGACCCATGTTGAGTCAATCTGCTCTTCTGCACTGACTGTTTTCTCCTGATAATTGGAAATACTGCTGTATAATATACGAAGAAATGTGGAATGGTATAGTGCTGGTTACTCTTTTCCAGACTAGCAGTCATATTGCTCCAATTGTAAAAAAATCATATACCGTACAGGGTGGCAAGTAATAGTCCACAATTTGAACATTGTGGGCTTATAAAAATAGATTTAATGAAGATACAGATACAATTTATGACTTAAATGAAAGCTGACTAATGTATAATTTTTTTTTGATATCATATGTGTTCAAATTGTTTGTACATCAGTCACATGGCACGACTATTTATATCAACTTTTCTCTGAGTACACCAGATAAGGAATGAAAATATTTGCTGATTTTATTATTTATTTGAAAGCTGAACGATATAACCCTATTAGCTAATTTATTTAGTTTCGCCACGCGATATAGCCTCATCTTTAAATTTTTATTCTTAAGCAATATTTATTTATTTATTATTATTATTTTCAGAGCGCTTCATACCTTATGAAAGACAAACCATTATTAAAATATGGTTTATCTAATATGTTATGGTTATATGGATATAAAATGTTTTCTACTCATAAAGTGAATGAAATGTTATTCGACGGATATGATGACCCTCTTATGAAGATGAGTCAAATGATACCCAATGATTTTTCCAGAGTACCAATGGATAAAATGGGTCTTCTTTATGGAGTAAGTATAATATCATACATACAACCTTACAAGTATGTATGATATACTTGTAAGGTTGTATGTATGATATTATACTTACAACCTTACAAGTATATCATACATACAACCTTACAAGTATATCATACATACAACAATACAAGTATATCATACAAACAACCTTACAAGTAAATCATACATACAACCTTACAAGTATATCATACATTCGCATTCGTACAATCATCTTCGTATTTCGTTTACATTCGTGAAAATTGAAATTGGCTCAAAAACTTTGTTCAGTTCAAAATTATTTTACTCGCAATTATAATTTGCTATCAAACACACAAAACGACCCACAGTTTATTGAACATTGCTACTCAATGTTCATGTAGGACTCTGAAACTTCGCACATTTTATAACTAGACAAAATATAATGAATGTTAAATAGCTGTGCTGTCCTCGAAGAGATTTTACTTTTCAATAAGCATCCCATAATAAACTGTATTTGATTTCAAAGAAAATTTCTGTTGTCGTCTTCTGAACTATAATTATGTTTGTTATTTTAAAACGCTCATCACAAATTAAGTTGTTTACCACTCACTGCTGTGAGTCTATTTATGAATCAGTTTAATTCGTGGTGGCAACGGCCTGTACAGTAGAGGCGCTGTACTCTACAGGATATCTCCTTGTTTATATTGTGAATGCATGGGCTGATTGGTTAAAAATGACCAACACAGCATTGTGAACGCGAGCGCTGATTGGTTAAAAGCTTTCAACGAAGACTGCATTGGTTCAACACACTATGAAACAAATAGTTCCAAATATTAACTATACCTTCCGCGAAAACATAAGAACTATATCTTGTTAAGAAATTTTGATGTTCTTGACAGGAGAAAGTTTGTTTACAATAAAAAATAGGGGTGATTATTTTGTTCGTCATATTGTTTGGGTATTAAAACTGTCAAACTGTGCTAACTAGATATACAGAGAATAATAATACAGAGAAGGCTACAAATTTTCTTGTTTTCATCTACTACACTCTGTACTCTCGAAATTATCGTTATCAATAAAATCTCAGTTTTAAATAGTGTGTTTTACGTTATAAATCCGAATAAAAACAGCAATTTCTGACAATATTTCTGCAAAGAACCTTTGCTTTTATCAAGACTAAAAAATTGTTACAATGGCTTATAATACATCATCGGTGTTCGTAGTCTGTTGACGATGGGCATCCAATTTTTTACATTAGAAGGCCCGATTTTATTTTTATTGCATTTAATGGAGTTACAGTTTGTGCGACATAGCATGTCCACAGACGGACTGTACCTCCTAATCCAGCAAAAATGAAATTGCCAATATGAGAATGGAAATACTCTGAAACCGGCAAAAGATACAGTCTGTGCTTAGGTGGATGTCTCGGTCGTAAGTCACTTGGTATACCTCGCACGCAAACATAAGAGCCAAATGTATTTAGCATATTTTGACAGTTCTAATCCCCTAACAAAAGGGTGGACAAAGGGATTGCCGTTGTTTACCATTGTAAAAAAAACTTTCTCCTGTCAGAATCGTCAATTTTCTTAAATACATTTGGGTCGAATGTTTGTGAGAGGGGTATAGCCATCTCATCAGAGTGCATGGGTCACCGATTGTTGACTTAAACTGACACAAGACCCAATTGATCAGTTAGGTTACTGAATCACTCTAGGCCATTGGTTCATAGATCAAAATATATTTGAACCATTCTATATCTGATGTCTATGAAAGAGGTTATGCTGAACTGCTGATACTATTTTCGAGTGTTTACACAGCAGTTAACAGAAAATTATTGAATTCCTTCCAGTTTAATGATGAAACTTAATAGATAATTGTTCTCCGGTAGCTTCTTCAAATCTAGTGAAATTAGTGAAAACAATGGAAATATTCAGGAAAACATTAGAAGAGATTATACATTATTTAGTCAAGATACTGATGACCAAATATGATAAAAGAATTCAAGACATTGTGCTGTAACAAATTGCATAATTTCTTTGAAAATAAATTATATACCTGACATAATGTTCGTTAAGACACCAGGTTTATTTCTATTCTAAATCAAAGTCATATAAATCTCTTCTTCAAACAGACAAAGTTATATTATCAAAACACAAAATAGCAAACTATAAGATTGCTGGAACGAAATCTTAAATGTGAAGAGTCAAAGCTCAAAACACGTTTCAGACACTATCAAATGTGGTGTCTATGCATTTTAAATTCTACACACTATACATTTGCTCACATTCGATCTTTTCCATTTCTTGATCTCTTCTTGCCTCGAACCTTCTAGAAGTATACCTCTCGACTTTACCCTACCATAATAAAAAGCCACATCCGTATATCCGACAGTAGTATTCCATCATCGTAAGAGAAACAGATGACTTGTCCCTTTAACTCACTTTAAAGAACAACTTTGTTTATTCACTAGTATAGCTTGACTTGAATACCTTTAAATAAACAGTAGTTTAAGAGCCCTCCACCTAAAATTAAAATTCAGAGATGCCGAAAGTTGAAATTTGTATTACTCACCAGGCAAGGTTGCGAAAAGTTATTTTTATTTCGGATTACATTCATTTTGATAATATTCAAATATATTTGTGAAAAATTCCACCGATTAGTGAACAAAATAACCGCCTGTAGAGACAAAAAGCCCAGTTTGTTTAATGCTCATTATAATTTAAAAATTGACATGAGCTTAAAAGCAAATATCATTTTGGATTACACATGTAAACAACATTCTTCTACCTTTTCATTATATTGTTAATGTATCATGCCAATGATTAAGAAAATAATTAAAATCGTCATCACATATTTTGCCGTAAACCATCTACTACATATTTGATTTTAATACTAATTAAAAATTTAGAAAGTCATAAGAATAAAAAACTTCATCCTGAATCCAATAATACCAGACAATACATAATTGCTTTAAAAAAGTAGCATTAAAATGGTATTGGATTTAACATGGGATTCCCTATCCTGAAACTCAGTTTTCATTCTGGGCGAAGGAGTCTTAAGGAGAACGAGATGGAAACTGCGTGAGGATATTAAGGGGGTCGAAACATCTAAAAGGAGGAATTCTATATTGATGATAACTATTTATTTTTGAGGGGTTGTGCACTCAAAAGGAAAAAAGTTGTACACCCTGATTTCGGGTCATTTCGTTGTAGTTTTACCATTTTTTATTGATGTGAAATCAAATGAATTGAAATCGTCGAAATCAAGCGAACTCGTCATTTGTTAGCAGTAATGCCGCAGTCGTGCGAGCTTATAGAGAAGCCCAAACCTCGCCCGAGAACCCAAGCTCTTCTAAATTACACGAGTTCGAGCTTCGTCGTGTGCCAAGCTAGAGCTAGCTCATCTGAGCTATAAGCTAGCTCTCTAACATTTTTCAATGTTAGTTATTTTAGGAGGTGAGCATAAGATGATATTGAAATAAATATTGCAAAGACTTAAGGCTCCTTCGCCCAGAATGAAAACTGAGTTTCAGCATAGGGACGAATCCCATGTTAAATCCAATACTATTTTAATGCTACTTTTTTAAGCAATTACGTAGTTTTAAATCGTGTGTTTTACGTTATAAATCCGAATTAAAACAGCAATTTCTGTCAATATTTCTGCAAAGAACCTTTGAATCTCACATGCATGGAAAAATAACCATCTTCTTGACTGGAAAAGGTCTGTAGTTGTTCAGAAAACCAATTACTGGAAAGAACGGAATATTCGTGATTCGAAATACATAATGAAGGCGAAAAATACTGCCATGAATGATAAAATCGGTCCTTATAATGTAAAAAATTGGATGCCACTCATAAACAGACTATGAGCACAGATTATGTATTATAAACTATTGTAACAAATTTTTAGTCTTGATAAAAGCAAAGGTTCTTTGCAGAAATATTGACAGATTTTATAACTTAAAATCCACTATTTAAAACATGGATGAATCCGTCTCACTCAGAAGAAATATAAAACTGGTATACGGCCAATTACGCAGTGTTTGGTATCATTGGATTCAGGATGAAGTTTTTTATTCTTATATCTTTTCCAGTTTTTAATTAGTATTAAATTAAAAATATTTAGTAGATGGTTTATAGTAAAAAATGTGATGACGATTTTAATTATTTTTTTAAATCATTCTCATGATACATCAATGACATAACAAAAAGATAGAAGAATGTTGTTTTACATGCATAACCCAAAACGATATTTGTTGTACTTTTTAAGCTCTTGTCAATTGTTAAATTATAATTAGCATTAAACAAACTGAACTTTTTGTGTCTACAGGCGGATATTTTGTTTATTAATCGAGGGATTTTTCACAAATATATTTGAATTTTATCATGACGAATGCAATCCAAAAAAAATGACGATTTGTTACATTACCTGCTGGTGAATAATACAGATTTCAAAGTTCGACCTCTCTGAATGTTAATTTTAGGTGGAGGGTTCTTAACTTTAATAGGGAAATTGTGAAGATAGAAATTAAAGTGAATAAGCATCTGGGTATAGTCGATAACCAAACGAATAGCTCGTAACGAGCCGAGATCGACGTATTCTAAACGAGCCCAGTCAGCGCTGTTTCTAAAGCTCGCTCGGAAGCAATTGTCAGCAGTGTCAAAAAAAGCAATTTCTTAGTCTGGTAATATTAATTACCTCGAAAAGTTAACGAAATTGTAACCGATAAAAACTTCGTTAAAAAATCATGACTTCACATACTTTAAACTCCTATCTTTTACGTGTACAATTTCATTACTTTAAAGTGTAGCGTGAAACTTGCTCATTTCTCATGCTGACGATTATGGATACACCCTATAGCGTTTTAATAAATATTAAAGTACAAGGGACACTTTTAATTGGACCCTGGAGACCACGTAAAAGCCAACCAAGACCCACTGGTCGACGCCATTTTTCCTGAAGAGAATTACTACTATTAAAGTTGCTGTAGGATAATGCTGTTGGACGTCAAAATTAAGAGATCTTCAGGATTTTTATGAAGATTTCCTGCGGTTGACGAGATTGCTGACGTTGTTATCCGAGATTTATGCATAAATTATGTTATTGTGATGAACAACACTGACGATATAATACAGATTCAGGTGCTCAGAAACAATTAAAATGGAAAGTTTCATAAAGTGAATTTTTTTAATCTTCAAAATCTTGTGTTATCCCAACGAAATAATAAATATTTAACAATTACTGCATAATTTTAATATTACAAAATTACTATTTGGTCCCGTCATCAGCAGGTCAGAAAACATAGTCATAAAAACGTTTTCATGGCAGTTATGAAAATATAAATACACTATTAGAACGAGATTTTAGGATATTTTTTATAATTTTTTTACTCTTTAGGTTTTGTTTCATGAGCTGCTGAATTTGATTTTATTTGTTGCTTATTTTAAAGCTGTTTTCAGAACAAAGAATATTGAAGACTGTTTTTCTTAACACAGACAAATTCTAAATTTCTGTTGAACAGTACAAAGCACACGAATTGTTTTCACACAACGAATTTCAGTTGTTTCATTCTAATAATTCTCCAACAACATGAGAAGCAAAGAAATTAAAACTGCACTTTCATCACATACATAAAATTTAATCTCTTTCTATTATTCATCATAAAACCTTCTCTTTAAAAAAATCCCAACTCCAACCTCAATTAATTCCCTCCACTTCATTTCTTTCATTTTATTTCCGCTTTAATTACAAAAGAAAAATATCAGCCAAGAAATTCTACCAGCAGGCATACAGAATATTCTCTATGCTTCACCATGTTGTTTTACGAAGGTGCAATTAGTAAAGGATCAAATCCTGAAATCATTATTTTCTTCACAGTTGGTTTGAATTGCAAATGAACGATATACTGTATATATATGGAAAACAGTCAGTATTGTATAGAAGAGAACTAATAATAAAGGATTTTAAAGAGGGATGTATTGGAATGACTCAATAATTGGTTTGCGAATATTATAGAAGACTTATCATTTGCAAGATAATATTACCTCTGACTTGTTTTTTTTTGTAATATAGCAAATTGAAATGCTACTACGTATTAGGTTTGTTTGTAACTTGAGTACTATATTTATACAGGGTGTCCCAGAGCAAGCTGACACATTTCAATCGGCTATCAAATGGAAACCACTGAACTGATTGAAATATGTCAGCTTTCTCTTGGACACCCTGTAAAGAATACTAAAGAAGAAAATATAATTATACAAATCTAATACTGTATTGAAATGGTTTACCCCATTACGGTATAAATGCTTATATGTGAAATTCAAACATACAGCCTTGACCATATCAACTTCTTTCGCATAAACTACTGTACACTTATTTCTGTGTCTTTCATTGTTTTATTAATAACTAGGACATTAGAAGTTAGAGCGATAAACCATCCTAATAATACCATTCGATTATACCAGCAGCACACAAAACTTTATTGCTTGCAAAGAAAATAACAAACAGAAAATCACCTCTCTGAAATGAATTCGCTTCCTGAACCATTGGGCGATTAATACTTGTTCGATGTTATCCCAACTGATCTAACAAGGCTCGAACTTTGATTCTTTTGGGATATTCTGTGAGGCTGTATTATCTATTATTATCTTCTTTATTTAGTAAGTTTACAATATACTCCATAACGATACTTAAATCAAAATTTCACTTAATAATAATAATAATAATAATAATAATGTCTTTATTACAGGCGTGGTTAAGGCATTAATGCCTTATCTTCCACCCAACCTTTAAAAATTCATAGTACAATACATTCAGAAATAATGCATGAAAAACATGAAATATGAAAAAGAATTGTCTGGAATTTTACCTAAAAAAAAGAAATAATAATAATGAAAAAGAAACATGTGCATAACTATACTATAATTCGTTGAAGATATTCGAAACATTTAATCTTGAATAAACGCAGGGTGCGCAGACCTCTGATTTCTGATGGCAAGGAGTTCCAAAGTGAAGATGTGTAGCCAATTTGTGAACGACTTGCAAAGGAATGTTTTTAATCCTTGAGATTTCTGCAGTCAGCACGCGCGGAATTCAAAATTAACAGTTAGTGTTCTCAAAGAATTAGAAAAGCATAATAATTATATAGAATTAAATGCTATTGTTAATTTTGCTTGTTCTCCTCAATTTGAAACTTTAATATTGAATCATAATAACCTTCTCCAAATATAGAATAAATAAACTAATTTTCATTTTCAAGTATACAGATTCTTCTTAAAATAATAAAGCAGATAAATTATAGTTAAACCTACTCGTATTACGTCTCTTTTTGTAACAGCATTTCACAGCAGCATTACGCTAATCCTCCCTTCCTGAAACTGAAGTCTAATTTAGAGATTACTTAAAACTTTCTGTAACTTTTCAATTTCAACGAGACTCATCAATCATTGTATTGACATCCACCCCCTAATTATTATTGTCAACAGATATTTTTAAAGCATGTACTGTCGCATTTAATAAATGAAAAAAGTTATAATGAGTTCCAATAACTTATGGATATAAGTACATAATTTCGATTCGAATTTATTAATAGGTTGGGTTAAATCTTGAATGCTTTTTCTGATGTGATGTAAGCAAGAATTATATTATTGTAAAAATAGGAATGTTAAAAATGCTGAACATCACAGTTTAGGAGGGGATATATTTATGCATTGTTCTATACTCAAATGCGTAAATATTTACACTGATGATTTGGTAAAGGGCGTAACAGACACAACACCTTTTTCGCCAACTAGTAAGCGCTTAATGAAAATCAACCAATATAACGAAAGGGGCGGAGTCTAAATCATTACGTCCAACTCTTAAGCGCTTACTATTCCAAATCGATCATGGCGCGATTTTTCCAACTTGTTAGTGTACAACTCTAAAGGGTAGTTGTGTTCGTGGCCATCTTACGTACGTTAAAGTTATATTTTATTTAATAGCTTCGCCATTTCGATGAAATAACAATTGTTTCATTCCATATATAAATTAGTATTTGATTCATAATACCCAATAAAAGCACAAAGTAAAGCTTTATTCAAAGGATATTTACAGGCTAGTTAGTCCATAAGTTGTGACATCTTCTTCAATGCAGTGTGGCAGGGTGTGAGTTTCAAAGTTGGACTTATACTGCAATATTAAGCTGTACCACGTCTGTGAAATGTTGACGTGTCTGTTTCGCCCTTAAACCAGTTAAAAATATTAGTTCATAGATTTGGAATCGTTGTGTTCTGAGGGAGTGAGCATGAATTCTATACAGTAAATCATCTATCTGAAGTTATCTTTATATTATTATTCTCCTGAGATTTAGAAATTTTGATTTCATTTTACAGCAATAGAATTTGCCTGAACGTTATCAATCTCATCATTATAATTTTCTTTTGAAATTTTGAGGAGGAAATATCAATGGTAATACTGCACGTAATTTGTGGCTTCAAAATTTACAATATAACTTTATTTTTCAAGGAGTTTTTGTATTTTTAAATCAGTGTCTATTGTATAACTTCGATTAAGAGTAATTTTAGGAACAAACAATTTTTGCATATTGAATTTCACAATTAATCCATATGAAGTGGAAAAATATCAGTCTAATAACCAGTGAGTCTGTACTTATTACGAGGGAACCATACGAGGTGATCATCTGGGATATTTTTCATACTTTGGAATTTTGTAGAGTTTACCTCCCTGATCAACACATTTTATATGCCGTTCATCTGCAAATTGAGTTTTACTCCCAGAAATCCAATTTGAAATTTTACTCCTAAAATTGAAGAGAAGGAGGGACCTCACAAAAATTCAGTTTTGAAAAACTGAAAATATTTTACGTCGACACAATTTCCTTGAAATTTGGTACAAATGTTTTTGTTATTTGAGTTAGGAATAATGTTATTTGAGTTAGGAATTCTCTTCAATTTTAGTAGTAAAATTTCCAAGTGGATTTCGGGGAGTAAAACTCAATTTGCAGATGAAAGGCATATAAAATGTATTGATCAGGGAGGTACAAAATCCCAAAGGTACAAAATCCCAAAGTATGGAAAATACCCCAGATGATCACCTCGTGTGGTTCTCTTGTTAGTACTGTAGTATTAACAAGCCAGATGAAAGAAGCAAATAACTATTTTTTACATTTGATTTTATTGCTGGCATAAATATCGATAGAAAATATCAATGTTTGGGACGAACTGAACTTATTTCCTTCTTTACAACATTGATTGAGTCACATAAGTAGTAGTTTGTCACTCCCCTCCCTTAATAAAATATAGAACAGCGCCACTTTCCTTGAGGCAATAACAGGCATGTTTCATTTTTGTTCTTATAATATTGGCATAGTCAAATCTTTAATGCAACCGACGGCAAAAATTTTGTTTGAATAGAACATTTGTCACTGAAAGTTTTCATTTTCCCTAAAGAACACTAATTTACACCAGCAGCCATTATAGAATGAAATATTCCAGGAGCAATTACAGCATCGAAAAATGTTTTTTATAGTTGTACAGGGTGCTCCTATAAACGCAAGACCTGAATAGCTCTTAATGTGTTTTAGAATATTGATGCAAAAGTTCTGATTTTTCAGAGATAACTATCGTATAGAGAAAAAGTAAATTGATCATAGAGCTGTGTCAGTTGTCTTACAATAATAGGAAGCACATGTCATTCTATTTAAAACGTCAATATTTTGCCTTAATTTTTGGTCTTAACATTTTGTCAAAACACCCAAAATAAATTCTTGAAGAATTAAATACAATTATGTTGCCAATTCACTGTGAAAGGGATGTATATTTTTATTTAATCTTCACTAGTTTGGAAGTCAAGATAGCAAACATCCCATTCACAAAGAAGAGCAAAAGAAATTTTATTTCATTTTTCAAGTATCGTCTCTGTTTGTCCCAGTTATTAATAAACATTAACCCTATATACACTCAATCTGAAGAGTGGTTATTTTCAACACGATAACATTCTGTCAACTTTATTGTACATTTGTCCTCTCAACAAACTCGTATGCATAATTGTAGGACCTTTCTTTTTCTTTTTGTGTGTTTGGCAGGCTGTAGGCCTCCAATCAAAATCTTCTCTATCTATCTAATAAACATTAACCCAAACCAAATATCGTTCCTTACTCAAAATAAAATCTACTGTAAAACAAACCAATATCGAATGCAGGCTCGTTACTACAGTATTACTTAAATTTTATGCGAAATAAATAATAAAACAACCTTTTCAATTGCAAACATGAGAATATATATTTATACTTTAATCTTTATCACAATGACATAATTTGAGCAATGACTTGAACCCTCAATATGTATTTACACAAAGAAAAATATACCAAAAAATAATACTCTGATATAACATCTCGTCTAACGATCGGTTTCATCTTCACATCACAAATAAACAAACAATAATAAATAATAAATTAAATAATATAATAACGAATGAAACAATAATATTAAGTGTAATGTTTTTCTTTAGTTATTTTACTTGTAATGACGAGTTTTGCCGCGATGCAGGCACCTATGGTTTTATAGTCGACTTCTAAGCATTCTTGTAGTTTCCATACGTCTGTTAGGGGTGTCCAAATTGAGGGTAGGGTACCACTCCAAGTATAGGTACATTTTGTTGAACTTTCTATGGTGATACACCCCTCAGAAGCGCTGTCGTCGTCGATTACTATGAACTCTGGGGATGAATTCACAACCTGGAAAATTTTAAATGTGATGTTCAGTAAAAATTAAATGTAATTAATTAATTTTATTTAAGCCGAGTGACTTTTCTGAATACATATAAGAACATATCTCGAGTTATAAAGATGGAAACTTCTTCTTGGTTCATTCATAATATAGAACTTTGCAATAAAGGAGTTTTGAAACCAAACACTTGTTTGCTTTAAAAAATGCAATATATTTCAGCACCTACCTACTGGTACCTTCATCAGTTAACAGGGGATGTAAACAAAGAATAATAACAATGATAATTTTAAAATTCAAAATGAAAGGCTCAATTCAGAAGTTATACACATTAAAATGCTTTGGTGACAATAATAAGACGAATGAAGATGATGGTTTTGGAGTTCCTGATGCCATGAACAAAGGTCTGAGTCATTAACATATATTGTTT
>JAQIWE010003128.1:0-12171 GCA_034698565.1 Campodea plusiochaeta | reverse complement strand
CAATATTAATTTAAATATCAAAGGTTATTATATGATACTGAATATTAGAGGACCATAGGATTCAACAGTCGGGTGGTCTGGTATCCTTGATCCCACAAACAGGGGACTGCCTTCACCTATATAGGAAAGAGTGGTAAGGATAGGTAGAGTGCACGACACCGGTTTCGACCCATAAGGTCATCATCAGGTACACTAGGAACGTAGCTAGATTCCCCCTCCTCCCCGACTGCTGAATCCTATATGGTCTTCTAATATTCAGCATAATATAATAACCTTTGATATTTAAATTAATATTGCGAGATATGCCAAAATTCATTTGAATTTAATTGTAAAAATGTGTATATGAACTTGTTAATGACTTTAAAAAGTATTAATTAATAATTCCTTTGTTAATATAGTGGTGTGTACTTACCATCTTCATAAGCAGGTGGTAAGATTCTTTGCAAAGCAGTATTTGCTCTTCCCCAATCATTATGTCTTAAATTGTTACATGAACCATCCATCTTTCTATATTTACTATCTGGACATGGTGGAGGTTCAGGACATGTACCAGCAATTACTGTATCTAAAATACTAAATGCTGGTAAACCAAACGTTCCTTGATCAGGAGTCAACTGAAAGCTGAGGGAAAAAAGTAAGAAATATTATGGTACATTGTATTACAAAAGTAAAATAATTTAACAAATTTAAAACTTATTTACACTGTGACTTTTTATATTTCGAATCGTCCCTAAAAATTAGTATTTTCCATATGACATCAGGGATGCCCTCATGCGTAACGTTAGGAGCAACTGCTCTCTTTCCATTTTATAAAGGAGGGGGATGAGGGTAATTATATACCCTAACAAGAAGTCGCCTATCAACAAATTATTTCATATGCACATAAATATTTATGTGATGAATAATCCTCCATTCCTTATATGTTGTAAGGATCGAAAATGTGTGAAAAATACAATAAAATGGGTAAAAATGTTACTGCTCGCTCTACGCTGTCACAGAATATATTTTCTCTCGCTTTTCGTTACTTTAAAATTTCTATAATTGTGTTAAATGCAATGGACTATAAGTTATCTTACAATTATAACAAAAATTGGTTTGAAAATGCAAATATTTTGCGCTTTAAGATTTTGCCTAGCAATGTAATTTTACTTACGTAAGTTTTCATTTCACCAACTTATGCAAAAGTTTAAATGATGCTTCAAGTCTATTTTACCACAACCCTTCCAATCAGATGGAATTAATTAGATGACCTAAATTAAATGTCAAATTATATCTAATCTCTAAATAACCAATGTAGCACCATTCATGTAATGCACTTTGTCCATAAGTATACTTAGGATATAATTATGACATAAATAGCATACTTATAATTTTTCCTTTAAATAAATATTTTACGACCAATATTTTAATTGTAATTTATCCAATAATGAAAACATTACTTTCCACGAACCAACGGAATTGTTCATGCAGATACTTTTAAGTTATAGCTTAATTTATTAACGAGGAAAGTAGAATATATGTTAGCTGCTTTATATCACTAAAATGATTTCAACAGCCGCTTTTCTCCCACAGGTATGTAGCAGCTAACAAATATTCTACTTTTCCTCGTTATAAATCAATTCGCTAACTTAAAAGTATCTGCATGAACAATTCCTTTGCTCTGTGGAAAGGAATGTTTTCATTATTGGATAAATTACAATTAAAATATTGGTCGTAAAATATTTATTAAAGAAAATATTGTAAGTATACTATTTATGTTGATACACATATGATATAAAAATGAAATTATTTCCAGAATAAAAACACATAATTATTAAAACTTCAAAGTTACTACGACACGTAGCTATACCTGAGCCATCTACTGGCAAATTACGGATGTATCACAGATTCATATAGGGCAAGGCAGGGTATAACAAACGGTGTTGATTGAGTTTTATTTGAATTATTGTTGTGATCAAATATTTAAAATTGTGTATGTATGTTAGTTGATAACAACAAATAAGGACTAAGATAAATAGGTTATTCTAAATTCTAAAATTTAAAATAAACTGTTCACTTTAGCTTACGGTATTCTAAAAGTCATTTATTGGTATTTTGAAATATTATAGTTGTATAACATCATTTTATACTGTTTTCTTTCATTTTTAAAATTACAGCCGTTAACTTATTTAGATTTATAATAATAATTATATGGTTAGAATAATGATGCACCCCATAATCCAAACATCTTACTACAATAAAACCGTTTGTTAGAAGTAAGTGAAATGTAAAACTATTAAAACGAAAAAAAAAAAAAAAAAAACTGACAATGAATGAAAACTAACGGATTCGTATTACTCAGACTTGCACATTTCAGTATACTCTCCATGTTCAAACATTATGTTACAATAAATAATAATAATAATAGAACGTGATAGGTGCACTTACTTGTTGACTAATTCGACTGTAGCCTGAACAGCTTTTTGTGCTTCATTTCCTTTGTCCAATGTTTGTGACGTAGTTTGGAAAAATTCCTGATGGTGAAATGCTGGTGTCCCTGACTGAACAACAATCTGATTGGTAACCAACATATTTTCTAATTCATTTCTTTGCTTAATTTTTTCCAGTCCATTTGATACAGCTTCTTCAATTTGTTCTTTTTTCAGTGGCGGTGGTACGACAATCGGTGGCGGAGGGAGATGCAATACACCGGTGTTACGGGTTGGGGGTC
Source organism: Campodea plusiochaeta (assembly GCA_034698565.1). Classification (NCBI taxonomy): domain Eukaryota; kingdom Metazoa; phylum Arthropoda; class Diplura; order Rhabdura; family Campodeidae; genus Campodea; species Campodea plusiochaeta. The sequence goes on along the minus strand of JAQIWE010003128.1, from coordinate 9,461 downwards.
CTAATAAAATATGGAATTGCTGGTTAATTAACTTTCAACACATCTAATCATTTTTACAATATTTTTATTGCTGACTAAACAATCATAATGTAATATTGTATACAACTGAGTAATTATTATTATTATTATTATTTTTGGTGATATATAACAGAGAAATCAAAGAAAAAGGGAAATTTATATAGAAATATGATGTATTTATTTTTATTTTTAAGTGAATCCACACGAAATGTAAAAAAAATGTAGCTTAGAAAAACATGTCTTAAAAGTTCCTTTCAGTGTGAAACAATGATGTTTGTAAAAATCTGAGTAGTTATATACCCATCAGTAGTTTGAAAGTCTTGAAAACTGATCGGTTCTTTCTTTCACTGCATTCGTCTGTTTTTACAAAACAATAACTCGACTTTAAAATTATGTTAAATACTATCCTCATTACCTATATTGTCATTTTTAGTCAATGTATGATATGTATATGATTAAACACGTCAAATATCAATTAATTCATTTATTGTGAAAATGAAAGAAATAATACAGGTACGGTTTTCAAATTTGTTGAGATTTTCTGTTCGCTTATATAAATGAACACATAACACTAAAAGTGTTACTTGCAGCTAAATTGACTTTTCTGATATTATAATGTAATATTAGATTATTAGTCTTCTTGATATAAATAAATCATATTATTTTTCTTGCCTCCCAAAAATCGCTGGTTGTGGAGATATTCACCTTAGAAAATGCGGTAAAATAAGCTGTGAAGTAGTGGAGCAACTTTGGCCTAAAACAGTAAAACAAGACAACTGCTGTTATATGAATAAAATGATTAATTTACATTATTTTTAAGTCGGTTTTGCTACTACTTAATAGATGTGTGTTCTGATATGTGTTTTCAGCGAATAATTTGCATATTTTCGGAAGTCAGCGAAATTAAGCAGGTCGATTTGTGCTACCTTGTGAAAAATCAATCGACTATATAAACAAAAATATCTCTTGATCCGTCGGGTAAAAAAATGTCAAACTTTTTGCAAAAATTCTTTAATAATATAAGGTACAAGAAAATCACAGAAACCCGGATTTCATTATCTGCAAGTAACCCTTTAACATTTTATAGGATATCATCTGTAAACGCTAAGAATAAATAAAACAATGAATCAGTTATTATATGTACTTTTCCTCAATAACAATCTATGCATGATGAACATATATGTTTTACATTATTTCTTTATTTGTATAAGCGTAGATTGTAGGTTCTGTTACTTACACGAGGAATCAAAACTGACCGTTGGATACACTTGATGAGCCATCGGAAACATTGTTTTCTTTAATTTCTTATTTATGCATCAATCATATAGTAAAAATATTATTTCACGCTGTCTTATTATGGTTTAGATCCTAATCGCTAGAAACCATATAGGTTTTTCTCATAATAAATATAATTTTTGTGATCATTCTTCTGTGTTGACGGACATGTTAATTTAGGTTATTACTATGTAATTATTACTCTTGAAGTTTAAAGAACATCATACTTCTTGCTCACATGGTTGTAATACATAATCAATCCGTAAATACTCATATAGAAAGGAGAATAAACGTGAAAACAACGAAGTCAAAACATACCACAAAGCAGAAAACTTATTCTTTATAAGAAAATAGTAAAAGCACATGTACATTTTTTTTGTCTGGAATTTTTTTGAAGTAATACAGCAAACTATGGAATCAGAACTTTAGAACGAAGTAATACAGTACAAATGTTTTCTTTTATAACACTCATATATACAATGCAGAATTATACGGTATATCAAGAGAACCTTCAATTAAATTAACTTAATGATATGTGGTATTATTTTGCAATAAATAATAGTATAATACAATAATTATTACATTATATTTTAACATTGTTGGTGACTTCAGTTCTTGGACTAAATTGAATTATATAACAACATACACTGAATAAATATTTATTTCACAATAAATGAATAATAATTATATTGGAATTGGAGTAATAATTTTTTTAATAATTTGCTGTAATAAAATTCGTAATGAATTAATGTGTAGTCTCACCAACATACATTTATTCACCTATGTTTCTTTTTTTTAATGCGTCATAAAAATTACACAAGGCGTTTCAAATAAGTATTTTATATTGTATTATAATTATACAATTTTAGTAGATTCCATCCCCTGAGGAATTTAGCACATAAATTTTTTTCAGCCATCATATACTTGTAAATACACCTGCCTAAAAGCTTTCATATATTCAACGGGATTCGATTACATTTTTTTTTATTTCACAGAAATAATAGCACTCTGCGTTGTCCTGAGTACAGTATTTACACTATATTGTTGTATTTTAATAACATGAAACACGATGACGTAATTAAGTATAGTATTTAATTATAATAACACGGAAATTTCGTTCAATCATTTCATTAAATAACCAGTTTTCTTATGATGAGTTAAGTTTCTACATAATTGATGCGTCTCTGGTTGGCATATCCTGATGCTCAGAATGATTTGATAGCTCTTTTCGAAAACATTATGCCATTTTCAAACGGTAACATATACTCAGTGCATACTGAAAATACTCATTCATTCTGTCCACAATAATAATGTTAACATATTTCAGTGAAATTGTCAATTTAATTATTATTTTTTAGAAAATAATTACAAATTAGATGTCAAAATTATAAACATTTGAGATAATAAAAATCAGAATAATATAAGAAAGTTGTAACCATATAATGCTCTTGTTACAATACATAAATCTCTATTTTTAAAATTTTGAGATAAGATTGTTCCGCCAATTAGACTTCAGTTCTTATATGGAACTCGAAGTAACTTGTTTGTAAATTTAATTAAATGTGTGTTAAATCCAACGACTAGTCTTTATGACTGACCGAAAATCAAAAAGAACTTTTATAATTGTATAATTTCTATAATGGGAGCTCAGGCTTTACTCATGCTAAGTACACCATACAGAATGAAGTTTATTGTTCTTTGAATATAAACATAGGCCTACACAATTATAATGTGACTACATTAATTATAATTATATTGTCATCCAGCAAGCAATTATGACTTATGAGTTTTCAGTTCCGCCGTTATAAATCCAATTGTAAAACAACTCCAATAAAATATGAATAATTACAGTACAACATATCAGAATGGCATTTTACGCTGTCAGTTCAAAACTGACAAGTCATAAAATGAGTAATAAATTTTCATTCCAATTTTCACATGACATTCTCTTTGAAACTGATCTTTCATATGCGATTTAAATTCAGTGGAAGTAAAAGGATCCTGTATACTACTTTTCGCAATCTCGTATTGCTGTCGTTCCTGGTTGTGTTTCTCAGTCCTAAAATTATCAGGTTATGTTTATATCCTGAATGCTTTCGAAAATAATAATAAAAGTTCGATGTTCCTCAGTGGCACACCTAAGGGGGTGGTTATGGGTCCCCCCCCCCCCCCGGCCCCTTGAAGCAAATAAACAGGCAGAAACTTTCAAGAATGTATAAAAATGTCATTCAAATTAGTAATTTATTAACAGAAATAGCAAAATTTTCGGCTCACTAAAATTGCAATAAAAAATTGCTTATTTTCTATAAAACAATTTCAAAATATTCTGGATGTAACTTATTTCCTAAAATTTGTGAAAAATATGATTTTACGTTTTCGTGGGGTAAAAAATCTGTTCTTGTTCAATTTTGAATAATAATAATAATAATAACTTTATATATAATTATGTAACCATGTTACAACTTCGCGGTATTCCACTCGAGATCTTGGCCACAATCATTTCAAAACACACCAGAGGCAACTTATCTTCAGAAGATCATCATTAAAACACAAATTGATTAACTGAATGGAGTTGAATTATCTTGAAATTAACATTTGAGAATGAATAGAATATCCAGAAAAATCCTTTTTACATGTAAACTTGCATACAGTATTTTATTTTGCTTTGTAAAATAAATTGCAAACAATATTTCATCTGTTCAGTTCCGAGTAAACGAGTTTGACATCAGCGAACAGGAAATTCAGAATAACTTGAAGTAAATTTGTGATGACAAACAAATTCTCGACAGTATCTGTATACCACAATAATTTTTTATGATGTATTTATATCATAGACGACATATAGATTACTCCTGATGTTATGCTGTATAAAATGAAATAGAAAATTCTTTCATAATCTCTTACATCATTCGTTTGGTTATTCCAAGAATATTCTTCGTAACATCTTTCATACGCATTTAGCATACAAAGTACTTCCATTTATTATCCATTTAGTTTTTGAATAATTGAAAAGCAAATAGAGAAAGATGCTAAATTACTTTATATAATTTAAACATTAGCAAACATAATACATGACGAAGTAAAACGCTATTAATATATTAGTATTGATTTTATAATTATATAGTATAACTTTAGCACAGGTGGACAATAATTACATTGAATAGAGGTTAGTAATATATTTTTTTTCTCCGAAACGGATAAAACTGAACCATTGTACTTGGATAAGATAATTTTAAATTTAATTGTTACTAGATGTAATCGTGTAAATAAACGGTGCTTAATACTTTTTTTTTCAAATATAAATATATAGGAAGCAGTTTAATATTACGCTAATCGAAATCTATATTATGATGACTATCTCATACATAAAACCATACTTACTATTTTCATTTCCTTTTTTCGGACAGCAAACACCTAACTGATTTCCTGGCAATGGACAAGTCTGTCGAATCAGTTCAGCAATTTCTGCATAAAATGTAACACACCGAACTAAAGGCTTACATAACCCGGGTCTAGGAGGTTGACTTTGGGTAAAACATGGTAACTCTCGTTCTCTCTGCGCTGCGGGGAACACGAAATCAGGGTTTTGAAAAGACTGAGGCTCACAAGTCGAGAATTGGCAATAAAATAAAAATATAAAACACACAATATAATTATACACATTCATTTTGAATGATGGATAGATGACTGACTACACGATTAAAAATTAGAAAGGTTTTGAAGAACGTCTTCCACTGTCTTCACCTTGAACGGATTTCCCAGAACTCGAGAGATTATTTAAATATACCTGATCATATACACTACTGAATGGTACAATCCGCGTACTCTATGAGGAGAAAAAAAAATATTTGCAAGCGTGACTGATATGGCCGTGATTATAATATAGCCCGTCAAGCATTACATACGAGCACGTATGCTTTTATTATGTGTAAAACATGATCAACCGGTTCGGAACATCTCAATAATAATTTAACTTGCACTTTTTGTTTTCACTCTTTGTGTACACAAATACACAAGATGAAGAGTTATGTCTGGTTTATGTATTTTATTTTTCCTCTTTTGTGGGAATAAATCTGAAGATAACACTTCACGCTCTTTGGTTTTTGTAATACGAAATGGGATTTCCAGTATTAATTTAAAATGTAAGACATGATTTTCATACAATATTTCCATCGTTCTTTACGTCATTGTTACACTTCGTAAGTAATGCCAATTAACTGATGGAATTTACGTAGAAATAATCACAAATTAACAGATAATACATTCCAAGTATTTATTTCGTGCAAGTATATTAATTAATATCCTGGTTGCTATGAAATGTTTATGTTAATAATAAAATCTAAATCTAAAGATGCTCTGGATTGATCATCAAAGTCAGAAAAATGAAAAGAGAATTAAACGAATTGCTGAAAATAAGGTTAGGATAATAAATAATTATTAGCTGTTTAGAATTGGTTGCGCGATTCGTTGACTCGAATTGTCTCGTGGTTCATTGAATAAGTTAAAAAAAACTTAATACATGTAATGAACCTTTTTGTTAGCAGTTTTATAATCTAGGATTCCTTACAAGTTAGGTATAAATTATATGGAATACACTGTCAACAGGAAGGAATCACTGAAACTTTGAATTTTACGAGTTTTGACAAAAGTGATCCCCAATTGCTGAATTGATTATAATCATAATACGGATCATTATTTGTATTGCGTATAGGGAAACAGCATAATATATTAGTTTCAGATGAAGCAAATTGACATGAATTATACAGATCTGCTGGGGTTACATAAACCCTAGTATCCTACCAGAATCAGGGATATTTCTAAATCAAATCTCATATTAATAATATTAAACTATTTTCTCAAATTTAAATAAAAATTATTTATGCATTTTTATAATTTTTGGTTTCCAGTCTTTCCACAATGATAGATCTATTAATGTATATAAAAATGCTATAATATTTTTCATTTGTACTAAATTCAGTCCATAATCCAAACATTTAACAAGAGGTAATAGACTGGTAGATCTACCAGTGCTGTAAGTTATTCAACATGTCAGTAGAGGGATCCACAAGTAAAGTTTTTATAATTACATTTTAGTAATACAAAACAATGTTTTCATTTGTTGGTATATTTTTTATATCAATTTATGTGTAATTATCAGGAAAGAAAATCTAATGTAATTTTGTAATAAAACTGGTATATTCTATTAACTATATTTTATAATAAAGAAGTGGTAACAGAACCATAGTTATCATAAAAATAAAATTTAGTTGTACAGAATGATTCAAAGTTAGCAAAAGCAGTCTGAAAAGGTTTTATCTTCCTGAATATTTACAAGCGATTTTATTCCTTTTGAATGGAAAAAAGCTGCTTCCTAAACAAACCAAAGAAAATTATATTGATGCATGATGTCGGAAGTGATTAATGTTTATTCATAGCTTCCTCCAAATCATCCAGTTTAATATTTGTGTTAGAATACTGCTTTGTGAATTTTTGTATTTTTACAACTCAATATTCCAGCAGAATATTTTGATACAGGTACGTGCATCCCCGTCGGGAATACTGTGTCCCCCCGTATGGGAGCAAGAACGTGTAGTCGATTAAGAAGATCATATCTTTTCGCAACGAAAAATAATAATAATAATAAAAAATCAAACTCATCGGTCTTCGCCCTCGCAAATTTCCCACCAGTCAATTTGTTGTTAATTATACCATACCTATGATTCCATCATAAAAACAGTATACTATACATTTTATGAGTCAGGGTTTATCATAGACAGTTGGCATGGGGAATCATTTTGGACCTCAAAAATTTCAAAAAAAAATATTTTATTAAAAATAAAGTAACCAAAAATATTTAGATATTTTAATGAAATTGACTACTTTATTGCAGATAATATAAAATTTTGTCCTGTAAATGCATAAAATTATTTGAAAGAACATTGGATTTCCCTCTAGAAAGTTGTAATATATTTGCCATGAAATAAAGTGAAGAAAAATTTGACGTCAATAAAAACTACATAAAAAAGCATTGATTTTTATTATGAGAAGAGCTTTATTTCTGTCGTGGTAATCAAATCGACTCTGAAAGTCTTAGAGTTTGACACATAGTGTCCTGCCAGGGACGTACCTACGCCGGAGTAATGGTGACGGTGCCTCGGGGCCTGAGATAAAATATCAATATAAGGGGCCCCGAACCAAGGGGGAAAGCAGCTGTACAAACACCAAAAATTGACAAAAATCGCAGTTATACAGCATAAAAACATTAAAATTTTGGCTCTCGGGGTTACGCCCTCGCGAATGAGCCCAATAACGCATTTTTAGCATTTGCTGTTTTTTTTAATTGTTCATTTTTAAAATTAACAACATTTTTTTGTGAATGGGGCCCCCGTTAGAGCATGCTGCCCCAGGGCCCCCACAGTCGTAGCTACGCCCCTGTGTCCTTATGTTGGAAAGCGGGAATTCCAATAGTAGGGGAAGAAGCTGACGCCCAGAAAGGGAGCGAATTAAAATAGTGATTTTTTTTTCACTTATTAATATGAACCAACGATGTTCATCGGTCCTTGATGTGAACTGAGCATTGAACAAGAAATACATGTTCTTTTTGTACTTAATTTTTTAATTTTCAATATAATTCTTTAGTTAGTATCAATAAATTAATAAATAATACCTTTTATTAACGCCTGGATTACAATAATAACCTCTCTTCCACTATATACTGAGAAGGATCCTATTCCTGGTTCATTTTAAAATCCCTGATATTAAATGGAATTATGATATGATTTGCTTTATCAAGCGAAGGTCTGACAGTGACAAGAACAGATTGAAGCAGGAATAAAAAAATGTACGTCATGCGTGTTTCGTCTGTATGCTAGCGTGGGACGCGTGTTTCTTCTATCTGTGGTTTCAACTGAGACAACCGGTTGGCGTCTCCTAACTTTGGCGAGGTAAGGTGATAAATGTTTCTTGAATTTTCCTTTATATTTCATTACTTGTGTGCTACTTCTAGTTATTTCTGTGAAATAATAATGTGCAATAACACTAATTAGAGTAACATAATCTAATGCAAAAACTAGCTCTAAACTCCATACCACTAAGAAGTGGGTGTCATTTGTCTTGTTGAAATTCTCTCAGCATGCTTTTCAAGTTTTCGAATTTACCATAGCGGTTTAGGAGTGGGAAAGAAGCTTCAAAGTAGCCAATCTGGCATTTTAAAGATGATATGAGTTTTTTTTAAAACAACAGAACTGGCATCTTGTCATTGTCACATTTGTACCTTGTCTCGTTTGAGACTATAATCTCACTTGCAATTTTCAGTTTGCTCATTTAGTGGTGTGTTTAGTCTCCTGCCAACCCATTAAAAAAAATCCCCGTAATGAGTAGATTCGGACGTTCAAATCTATCGTTTTTCAGTAACTTAAAATTATCCAATTGTGACAAATTATACATTACTAGATGCAGAACTTAACAAACTTATTCCAGTAATGTATAATTTGTCACAATTGGATAATTTTAAGTTACTGAAAAACGATAGATTTGAACTCCCGAATCTACTCAGGAGGAGGATTTTATTTTTAAATGGGATTACAAGAGACTAATCACACCACTAAATGTCTAAACTGAAAATGGCAAGTGTGATTAGTCTCAAACGAGACAATTAAAACAAAGCTTAATCATATGTAATTTTTTCAGCCAGAAATATGTAATTTTTTTGCACTTGCTGCCCAAAGTTAGAGATTCAAAATCTATCATTTTCTGTTTTCATTATGAAAAAACGTAATATAATTTTTTCATCAATTAAAATTGAAGTAGGCCTAAATGAAATATGAACCGTTTGGTGCTACATTGCTGCCTGACTGTTTTGCAACTCACTCCTGTACAAATATCTGAACTATATAAAATGTATTCTTGATGGCAGCGCTTCGCTGCTCCACCTTGTGAGATTATTTGGAACTACATTTTTTGGTTTGTTTAATAGTTTTTCCGTACGTTTATGGTAAGAGTAAGTTAGAAATCTAGAAGGAAATCTTGGCGCCTTCAAACCAGAATGTGTCAAACTACTTACGTACAGATTAGAGATGGGCGCGTGAGTCACGATCACGCGTGATTCGTGTCACGCACGAACTTGCGTACGTGATAGGACGTAAAATCAGCAATGTACCGTAATGACC
>JAQIWE010003127.1:0-12178 GCA_034698565.1 Campodea plusiochaeta | reverse complement strand
GGTTTAGTGAAATGAGATGTTTAGATTTTTTTAGGTCACAGTGGTGAATTTTATTCTCTTGGTTTTATAACTAGGCCTATAAGTTGTCGTTTATGGAGTTACATTCTGACCTTAAAATTAAACAACATGTTTTATTTCAATTAAATGTATGGTACCGTAAGCCTAGCCTATATAAAATTTTATAAAAAAAAACATTTAGTAGACTGGTCTAATTAGCCTATATATTCATGTGACACTAAATTTCACAAAATCATATTTTTTCATTTTTTTGATGTATGGGCTGAATCTATAGGCTAACTTATAAATTGTTTGATGAAATGTATATTTTGTAGTCTAAGTCATGAATTTTTTCTTGCATTAATTGTTTTTGTAGGCCTAACTAGGCCTAGCTTTTTTTAAGCTTGAGACATCGCATTTTAGACTCGTAATATAAAATCCTTCAATGATGTACAGAGTAGGGTTACGGTATTAAAGACTAGTAAAGGGGTTTTATCTGGCATGGAATTTTCTGTCAGATTTATGCTTCTTTACAAGTAAAAAAAAATCTGTTAGCCTAGGCCTATGCTTGGTTACAGCATTTCCTCAACGTTATTTCTTGAAAATTAGTTTCATAAAAACAATAGGATAGCGATGAAAACAAAAATGAAAGAAAATTAATTTAAAAAGTGGTATACCGTAGCCTACATCCACTTTAGCGATAAAAGGTACTTCCATCCCTCCTTAAAATTAGCCTACAAATGTTTTTTTCAGAAATGAGTTCAGTTTTTATTCATTCTAGTACATTATTTTCATCCTCCCCAATTTCCTTACCTTATTATTTCAAGTTAGGTTAGGTGAGATATGGTCAGGTTAGGTAAGGTAAGGTTTAGTTAGGTTAGGTTAATTTATTGCATCAGGTAGGTTAATATCCAGTCTCAGATAGGTCAATCTTCATTCTCTGATAGGTCAATCTCCATTTTTGGATAGGTCAATCTCCATTTTTGGATAGGTCAACCTCCATTCTCGGTTAGGTCAATCTCCATTCCCGGATAGGTCAATCTCCATCCTCAGATAGGTCAATCTCCAGTCTGGTAGGTCAAGGTCTCAAAAACCCAAAATTGCTAAAGTGCATTTTTACCTGGAAATGTTTTTACCATTATAGGCTACCTTATTTACACACAACACTAATTTTATCTTCCCTAATTATTTTACATTAATATTTCAAGTTAAGGTAAGTGAGGTTTGGTCAGGTTTAGTTAGTTTAGGTTAATTTATTGGCTCAGGTAGGTTAATAATTATCCAGTCTCGGATCTAGGTCAGTCTCCAGATCCATGTCAATCTCTATTTTGGGATTCGGTAGGTCAATCTTCATTCTCGGGTAGGCCAACCTCTATTCTTGGATAGTTTAATCTCCATTCTCAGATAGGTCAATGTCCATTCTTGGGTAGGTCAATCTCCTGTCTGGAAGGTCAGGATCTCAAAAACTCGAAAAAAAGTTCACTTTTACCTAAAGAAGTACTATATTACAGCGGAATAAATTTGGTGTTCCTAATCCATAGTTCACTCGAAAGTACTTAAAGGACACCAACATGGTGTAAACATAATAGGTTGCCTATTGTGATTAGTCTATTTATTATTTGTAACTTATTACTTATGGAGGAGAGACAGCATAGGCCTAGCAGATGGTATTTCAACTTACTGACAGTCTTTTTATTTCACCAGCTATTTTTCAACATTTCCTTATGTCTACCTCAACCGAACTCTCTTTTAGATTTACCATTATACCGTACTGTCTGTTATACAAGTGAACCTGCTGCTGCACGTGGTTGTGATGACACTGACAGGCACAGCACTCTTATATTGAAGTACTGATCAATTAATATTTGAAATGAGCAGATGAAAGCAATGTAGCCAACCATACATGCCAAGTGCTTAATAATATTTTGTTTTGTATTTCAGTATGTCGTGTAAGTGCCACAGAAGCAAAGAAATTATATGAATTGGTATTTGTTAGTAATTCTGATGGAGGTAAAACTCTTACTCCACATCCAATGGGTAAATCAGCATTGGATCTTCTGCAGGTAACATACACAACAACACTAGTGAACGTAACGATTAAGTTTACATTAAGACAAAGGATTAGCATTAATGTAACGTGATAATGTAGTATCGTTACAACACTTTAAATTAATAGAATCGATTTGAGAGCACATTGAAATCACTGATTATGATATTTTCCTGCCTTCATGACCATGTGATGTAATCAAGTATTTATTGAACAATATGTTCACGTTATTTTTTATTTAATTTATTTAGACATGAATCTAATTTAGTTCCATTAAATATACTTCTATTTTAAATAATCGTTTATTTTCTTTGTTCATCTGAATGATAAAATGTGAATTTTTCTTCATTTTAAAGTGATTACTAAAAATAAATATTTATAATCAACTTTGACATTTAATAAGAATACACTTTTTTGTCCTTTGAATTGACATTCAATTTATGTACCGGTAACATTGATATAATAAAGTCTATTCACTTTAATTGAATTTACAAAAACATGACTTACGAAGATCACTGTCAAATACAATGTGTTTAAATATGTATACTTACAACAATGGTTCTTTGAAAAGAGGGATTAAGATTACAATTGGAAAGTCATCCGTCTCAAGGATAAACTCTGCAGCTTTGCTGATGACATTTTTGCCGGTACCTAGAAATAATATTTGTGAACAGACTTGAGAACAGTTTGCTGTTGTTTTTTAAATGATCTTTGTATTTTCAGGCTTCAGAATGTAGTGTTGGTATAGTGACTTTTTGTGAACAGCTTGATTCAATTTTAAATGGAGGTGTAGAATTAGGAAAGACATTGGAAATATGTGGACCACCAGGAGTGGGAAAAACACAATTATGGTAAGAAATAAGTAAAAACATTCATTTGTATTTATAATCTGTTTCATGTGAATTATGATTGGGAAGAACTTGATTGGAAAGAAAACCATGCTTCCATAGTTGTCTGGATTTGTAATTCTAAAAGGAAAAGCTTTACATAACATAGCTGAACTATTGACCTATTATCAGATTTTAATGATCAAATGACAGACTTATTTGTATCTGTGAATTACCTTAAAGTTATTGTCAAAATAAGGTCAATGATTTTTAGTAATTTTAATTGCTATTAACGGGACGAAAATCACTTCGTTTGTTGTGACGTCACATCTCCCGATGTTACTTGAGAGTTAGAAATTGGAGTATAATCATCAACAGCAGATAATTTGAAGCTTGTTTTTAATTTCAGCTATGAATATTAATGTGGTAGTGTAAGATAGAAAAGTTTTTTCATGCATTCACTGATGATATTCCGAAAGCTTAAATTAAAATAGAGATGCGACGTCATTTCAATGAAAACTTATCTTCTTGTAACTGCCGTTGTACATGGAAAATGTTAAATTGGAGTTGCTTGTGTATTTAATATGTCCTGAAGGTTATGCTAATAGTAAAATAATGCAAAATATGGTTTAGCCTGTCAGTTGACCTTTAAATTATGCACTCTGAGAAAAAAAAAATATAATTAGGCCTAGGCCTAATGATTTAAAAAAAATTTTTTTAGTGTTTGAAACTAATAGGCCTACCAAAAGGAAAAAAAGGAAATTTCTTTCTTCCCCCTTTTTTTGATTTAGTGTAATTGTTTTGTTTGATGATTTCAGCCTTCAGTTATGTGTTGATATTCAAATTCCACAAGTATTAGGTGGAGTGGGTGGTGAAGCTGTTTATATTGATACAGAAGGAAGCTTCACAACTAGTAGATTCAAAGGTAAATACAATCATAATAATTACATTGTAGGATGTAGGTTATCAAGACTTCAGGAGTCAATTTTATGTTAGAAATTATTGTCTTGATTGTATTAGATAATTATATGTACAAAATACTACCTAATATTTCTTGAATTCAATGAATTGTAATGTAAACTGAGAACAACCAACCAAGAGAATCAATTTCGTATTACTGTATAGGCCTAATTATAATTTTATTTGAAGAAGAAATTTTAATGGTACATCTTGACTCAGGTACATCTATTGGTGTAAGGAGTGCAACCTCACATCTTTATAACTGAGATGTACCATTTTAAGGCATTGTTATTCAGTAATTGTCCAGTTAGTAAATGCTATTATTTTGGTTTCAATAATAATTTGAAAAAATTTATCATTTTACTTACTGTGGAAAAGTACTGTACCAATTTTACTGCATCTTTTTCTTTTGCGAGTTTTACCATCACCTCAGTTACCTGTATTTTATTCCCAACCAGTTTTAGGCCAACCTTTTCAAAATTAAATTTATGATTTTATTAATATCACAACGTAATTAAATGAGACTGCAGTTCAGGAAAATTATGCCTTTTTGTAAAAACTATTATTATACTAATATATGACACATTAGCTACAGTTTAACAGAAATTTCTTATTTGTTTGTGTTTTCAGACATGGCCTCATCATGTATCAGTCATTGTGTGAATTATGCTGAAGGTGAATTAACTATGGAGGATCAAGTGGAAATTCAGAATTTTAACCTACAAAACATAATGAATACAACACACTATATGAGATGTAAAAGTTATCAACACTTATTACATGCCATTAATATATTACCACAATTAATCAAGCAAAATAAAAAGGTAAGTTGAATAGAACTACAATTTTCATTTATTTTGATCATAGCTAATAGAAAGTAGGTGCTAGATTTTGCTCCTTTAAACCATCAATTTTCTATGCTACTAAAATTGTTATATTTTTAAAAAAGTGGCAATTAATACATTGAACCATCAGATTCTTTACATTAGGTCCATTACTGAAATTTTATGATGTTTAATTGTTGATAATTATACTTTTCATTCAACGTGTAACAATATTTGAGAGGAATAATGTTGTCACTGTAACAAAAAAAAGTATTCTGAACTGTACTGTACTTTATAGTATATAGGTTTTCAAGATGTTTCTCTAAAAATTAACATGAAACTTTTTTATCATATCAGGAGACTTGAAAAAATAGTGATTAAGATATAATATAATCAAGTTTAATGTAACAAGAATTCTTGTTCTTCTTGAATTGAAAGATTATTAACAGCTGAGAAAAACCACTAACATTGCCGGTAAATTTTTCTAATGAAATTCCTGAAGTTTCCTAAAAAAATTTTTTGAATGAATAGTGATATTTTTAATGTAGATTATGGTATTCAGTGTTATAGGCCTACTATACTTTAATTCAAGCTAAAGTGAAATTTACATTCAGTACAAATCAGCTCATGTTTTAAAAAGTGATATTTTCTTACTTGTTAGAACAGGAAACAAAAATTATTTGAAGGTAATAACTTTAAAAAAACATAATATTATAGGTGTGAGACTGTTGGTAACAAAAATAATGACCTTTCTTCATTCTTTTCCAGATTAAATTGTTAATAATAGATAGCATAGCCTTCCACTTTCGTCATGACTTTGATGACATGTCCCATAGACTTCAGTTACTCAGTACAATAGCTCAACAACTTTCATATTTAGCCATTCAACAGAAATTAGCTGTAAGTACAAACTTACATAATTTACATAAAGTAACTTGATAAGAAGCATGTTTATTGAATTAAATTAAATGTTGGATGTTTGCATGTACGATTAATTTAATTGTGCATGCAGGGGGATTATAATAAATGTAAATGCTTGATAAATGTGAATCAAACTAACAACCTGACTTTGACATGTGAAACCTTCATGAGAATCACAGCGTGAGAGTCAGGAATTTTATTTATTAAAGACAGGAGATTGTTCTTACGAGGTGCGTTCAAGTTCTAAGGTCTCCAAGGTGTTTTCTCGTGAACGGGAGCAGATAGAATCTTGGGGTAAGTTTTAAAAGATGCAGCAGGTCGTGAAGTACTGGTGTGTCGGTTTACAGTATTGTGCAACTCATAGAACCCTGGCGGCGGCAGCTCAAATTATACATGTTTTTATATTGAAGATGTTAACGTTTTCATTCAAACAACTTATTGTCATTATCTTAATACATTATATTGAAGTATTGCGAGTAAATTACAAAATAAAATTAATTTGAATTAAATTGTAATATTGTCATTATCTGTTTTTTCGACTTCTACTGTACGACATCTATCAAAATTCACTGTCAATTAATAGTGAAAGATATTGAGTTGACATCATGGATATGAAATATGTGAATTCGCCCACTCTCATCTCTTTTCTTACCATCATGCAAAATCAGATTTTTCACATCAGTGATGTTAATGCAGTATCTGACTCTCAATAACTGACAATAAATTTTGATGGATGTCATTCCATACAAGTGGACACAGAGCTGTTGTTCGAATGAACATGTCAACATTTTCAGTATAATAAACATGTATAGTTTAAGCTGCTGCCGCCAGGGTTCTACGTGCTGCACAATACTTTAAACTGACACACCAATACTTCACGAACTGCTGCAGCTCTTAAAACTTACCCAAAGATTCTATCTCGTATAGAGGGATCCAATTGCACAGATTGTCTCAAATGTGTTATACTTTAGGATGGCAGCATGGCACAAAGTAGTAGAGTCAGTGACCAAGTTCCCAGAGAGAGCATCGCCACTTGTAGTGTAAGTTGAAATTTCTCTTCAACGAGAGGAAGAGCCCCATAGAGAGCGTCATTGCTTCACTAGGAAAGGAGCATGCTCTCTCTGGGGATTGGTTGCTTCTGTATTTGAAACAAGGCATAAAAATGTTGTTATGAAATTTAGTTGTTATTATGAGAAATACTATCATCCTTTTGATATCTTATTTTGTTTGATTGACTGCCTCAACAGCTGGAGAGATGGGAAGAGAGTGTTTTCACTGAGAAGAGAAAACTTGTTTCATTTGATATTGGCAGACAGACAAAGATATGCCATGCTAAAGAATTTAAAAATAAGTATCTTGCTGTAGTGCTATGTTATTTCAGGGTTCCTAGTCTTTCTACAGGTCAGCAAAACCTGGAAAAATACTTTGAATACTTGGAAAAGTCAGGGAAAAATTATGAAATGATCAGGGAAAAGTTTACTGCTTTTAATGTATGTAAAACTGTGCATTTTTATAAGAATTATTTAACAAAATTTTTGCCGCTCGGGCTTTACCCTTGCAGTTTTAGCTTTCTCTGTCAAATTCCAAATTTATTGATATATTTCATCTCTTTCTATTGATAACTTTAGTGATAGTAAGTCTACATAACTCATGAGAGGTGTAGTTGTTTTGATTATCAGGTAGGGTCAGGGGGCAGCCATGGTTCCTTCTGGGTTTTTACTTTTAAAACTTTTTTGAAAGGAAAATAGTAAAAAAATAGAAAATGCAAAAAATTTGAAGTTATTTTCAATTAAAACAAGACAAAAAAAAATGGAAATTGTAACATCTTTTATTAAAAATGTTCGCTGGATAATCAAATAATCATGTACCCCTCCGATACTAAAATTTAAAAACTGCCTCCGAAAATAATTGTTGTTGTAAAAGGATGTCTGCTATAACCAAAAAATTTTTGGAAATATCTTTTTAATGAAAAATTGTGACCTTCCTGTAAAACAACGCTAAAGGTCATGGAAAAAATATCTAGTGAGTCAGGGAAAAGTCAGGGAATTTGAATTGAAAAATAGTGTAGGAACCCTGTATTTTATCAATTGTGACTCTGTGATTTCACCACGGCAGAGCACAGCAAATTATGCAAAGTTACAGACTTAGAACTTAAAGGGATTTTTAACTTGGTCAGTACTGTAATTTACAAATAAAACTAATTTTTAAATTATCATCATAGTTGAGGGAGACTAAAGTACATCTTTTCAGACTTGAATCTTTTCAAATTTCTTCAAAGTGTTCAGATTTTTTATATTAGATTTTGTTACCATAATAATCATCAGGCAGTTCGGTGTGTGAAATCATTGCCAATGCAAAGATATTTATTTAGCAGAAAACTCAATGTTTACTTATTATTGTATCAGAACTGAAAACTTATTTTACTATATACCGTAATAATTATTTATAACAGGTCTGTTGTATGTTTCAACCACAGAAGTATTGCAAATAACACTCAGGAAAAACAAACTGCAGATCAATTGCAGATCACACTACTGATTGTTGAGTAGTTCTGGGGAAAAATTTGATAAAATATTAAACGAATCTAAGATTACTAAGAAAGCAACAACGTTCTGTGTTTTACATGGAAAAATATCGCAGAGCTGAAAAACGGCGTGAAAAACGTAAAGAGCTGAAACGTAAGTCGTTTCCGTTCATATAGACCTAAGTAATATTCACAGACTTACATGCTATAATTATGGTTGTTAAATTATTGAACCTTAAACTGTAGTACTTCATACATCTGGGGCGATTTATTTTTTGTCATGGAGGTAAAGTGTAGATAAATAGAACTAATATAGTAAAACATATATACCAATATATTAAAAATAGTCAGCTTTTAGTATAATTTTTCTATTTTTTTTTTCGCTGCCGCTAGCCATGGTGGCGCTTTGGGAACGATATTTATTTTTCCTTCCCCAGATGCCTTTTCTGGAATCACCAATCAAAATAAAGGGTTTCTAAGTTTGATATCGCTCCTCCCGCCAAAAAGGAGTTCCGCCTTCCCAGCATGACATAGTTTCATAATAATATTAGGATAAATTATGGATTCTTAGAATCTTAAATCGTTGTCTCTTCGAAAATTTAAAGTTACTTACAAAATCGAAATCATTACATTTTCAACATTACTGTGAATACAGGTACTTAAGAATTATATTGATGAACATATTCGATTCCTTAGTCAAACAAATGGTTTCCAAGCGGCCCGCATCTGTCGGGACAGTCACGCATTTTGAATACGAATCCAGCCGCCCCTCATTTTGATAAATTGTCCAGCAAATCGTAACTTTACAGTTTTAACTTTTTTGTTAAATATTTCTCAATACATTGTATGAAATGTTAATATAATTATAGAAATTTTTGTTAATTTGTAGCAAAAAATAACTAAAATTTCGCGCTCGGGTTGCGCCCTCGCAATGTTCATAAGTAATAATTACAGGAAAAAAATCGTAAATTGATCATTATGCAAATTGTAATCTGTAATGTCCAGCAATCCTGTTCAATGTCCAGCATTTTAAGCGAAATAGTCCAGACATTGTTAAAGTGCAGCTTGGAATGTATTATTCTAATTAATAATAAAGTAGACAAAGTCCAAAGTATATATTTCTCGTCCCCCACCTTCTCTCTCTGAACTTCCATTTGTCAAAAAAGTAAAGGAAAGATGTCAAAAAGATGTGCGCCAATTGTGCTTACCTTATTACCTTACCCATCCTCTTCATTCCGAACGGAACATAGGGCCTCAACAACTTGTATCCATCTATAACTCTATTACCAGCGTCACTTTTGATTTTTCTCCAGGGCAAGCCACTTCTCTTCATTTCATTTTCAGTGGTTCTCCTCCAAGTTTCTTTGGGCCTTCCTTTTTTCCTTGATCCAGGTGGATTCGATGTTAAAGCTGCCCTGGTGATTGGTTAGTTCTTTCCTCATTGAATGTCCTATCCATCTTCATTTTCTTCTCTTAATTGTGATCTCTATTTTTTCTTCTCCTGATCTATCCCAAAGTTCTTCGTTGGATATTCTTTCTGGCCACCAAATCATGTGAATATTCCTCAGGCAACTGTTGATGAATACTTATTGGATTCGTTTTATGATTGATTTTGTAAGTCTCCAAGTTTCGCAGCCGTATAGGAGGATTGTTTTCACATTAGTTTTAAACAGCCTCAGTTTTGTTTTTAGACTGTATCGTTTGGAGTCCCATATTTTACTTAGGTCTCTAAAGGCACCAGTTGCTTTTCCGATTTTGGTTGCAATATCCTCTTCTGTTCCTCCATCAGGTGTCAGGACACTTCCTAGATATATAAACTTCTTCACTTCTTCTAATTCTTCTCCTTCTAATGTTATTGTTGATTTGCCTTGACCTCCCACTTTCATTGTTTTTGTTTTCCGTCGGTTTATCTTAAGCCCAAACTTGTTAGCTTCTTCTTTCAGATTTGTAGTTTTTTTCCTCTAGTTGTCTGCTGTCAGATATCAAGCATATATCGTCAGCAAAGTCAAGGTCTTCTAACTGTTGAAATATGTTCCACACTATTCCAGTTCTTCCATTTGTTGCTTGGCTCATAATCCAGTCAATTACGATGTTGTGCTACTCAGTTTAAAGTTTAGAGATATTCTTTTTTGCTTCCTGATTATGAAGTCAAAAATTGAAATAGCTGCATTTACGGGTGTATATTATGTCTCGTAATAAGTTACATTATACTAATACCGGAAACCACAACACATATCACACCCATTCATGAACCAATATTGATTAAAATTGATTAAAATGTGGTATTTTAATCAATATTGGCTTATGAATGGGTGTGACATATGTAGTGGTTTACAGTATTAGTGTATATAGGACAGCACACTACTCTTATTCTCAAAGGTGAAGTCGTTTTGTTGAATTGTCACTATAGGCTATCAGTATATAGTATCACTCTGAAACTTAATATTATCAAATTAATATAATTAAAAATAAATATTGCTTCTTTTAAAAATGAGAAGTTTACCACCCATCTGTGACTTGCATTATTATTCATGGCAGCAATGGAATAATTTCACTTCTTATCCTAATTATCACTCCATATGTGTTAAATAGGGGAATATCTGATTTCTTCGTTTCTTAGGAAATGTTAATTAAATTAGTAAGTATTATGCTTCAGTTCAGAAATTTAAATATCTATAGTATGAACGTTCCTCACTTTATATACTCAAAATAAAGCAGTTGGAATGGGAATGCCCTTAAATTATTATATCTGAAGATCTCAATTGACTGTTTCTTTTATTTACTGTATTATTATGCTGCCATTTTTCTTATCATAATTAAAAGTACAATATCATCACATTTCATCAAAAAGTATTAATTTATTGTGATAATTATGCTTGCGTTTTAAAAGCTCATCCAAATATAATCTTAATTATTCTAGAACTGCCGGTATTGATTATCATTGAACGTCATCTCCCGACCATAATTATGGTAACATTACATGATAAACTGCCTCAGAATTGCACGTACCCTGATGATACGAAGAACTTTTTTCAAAATATCATTCTCCTGGCGCTGCAAACTCGTATAGTATATGGCCTCTTCACATATTTAGATACAAACAGTTGCATTTATTTTCATCAAGTCTTCTGGTATGCTGCCTAACCAACGTCTTTTTGTCCCCCCTTTTTTTCTCTCCCAGTGGTATCCAGTCTGAATTGTTTTTGGAACCTGCAATCCTCCATTCCCTGCACATGCCCGATCCAGCACCTGAGTCGTTGTTGTTTAATATTTCTAACAATATCTCCTAGTTCTTGATTCTTCCTCTGCATTCATTTTCATCACCTTTCACAGGGTTATTTCTCGAGAATATTATATTCCTTTCAAAGCATTTCAGTTTATTTTCTTTCAATGCTGCCATATTAAGATTTTGAACATCTGGTTTTACAAGAGGGTTCTATGACATATAATTATATAGTCGTTTAGATTTCTTTGTTTAAGATTTTTGATTTAAACAAAAGTTCTTATAGACCTAGGTATAAAGCTATAAACATAAAAACAGTATTTGTTTTCTGCTTAATCTTAATTGTTTTGAGATCCTCTGTCACACTGATTATATTTGATATCGTTTGTAAATCGAACTTGTACACTCCCTTACAAAAATTTTGCCTGTTAAACAGGTGTTAAACACTTGTTAATATGCTGTCCACCTGTTTAATACCGGTTAATTTGCTGTTGCTGTGACACTTGTGTACAAAACATGAAAATAACAGTTCTAACATTCAAATAACAGGTGGTCAACACCTGTTCTTGGAACGGCTAAATAACAGCTCCTTTCAAGTAAGTGTTAAACACTGGTCAAACTCCTGTTGTCAAACAGGTGTTATAAAACATTCAAATAACAGGTGTCTAACACCTGTTCTTGGAACGGCTAAATAACAGCTCCTTTCAAGTAAGTGTTAAACACCAGTCAAACTCCTGTTGTCAAACAGGTGTTATATAACATTCAAATAACAGGCGTGTAACACCTGTTCTTGGAACGGCTAAATAACAGCTCCTTTCAAATAAGTGTTAAACACCAGTCAAACTGCTGTTATCA